>OZ030006.1:60231131-60373631 GCA_964023405.1 Apodemus agrarius
AGGGTCTCAGAACAGCAACCACACACACCACTACCACCAAAAAAAAAAAAAAGAAAAGAAAAAAAAAAGGTTGCTGTCAACCAGATTTTTAAAGTCTGTGTACACTGGCCTGTGTTCATGTATATGTGCATGTGTGCAGGCACATAACGAAGCCATAGACAGACATCAGGCATCTTCTTCAGTGGCTCTCTAACTTACACACTGACACAGTTTCTCACCGAACTTGGTGCGGATGCTCCTTTCTCAAGCCACTCAAGAGCTGGGTTAAGGTGCCCAACATGCTCAGCTCTTGTTTGGTTGATTTTGTTTCATGTAGGTGCTGAAGATCCAGACTAAAGTCCTAATGATGATACAGCAAGCACTGTACCAAATGAGCCATCTTCCCAGCCTCCAATATTACTTTTGTAAAATGAAGCATATCAAAGTAAATCAAAGAATGAATTTTCATTTCACACGTCTTTATTGGACAGGGCGGTTGGAGCCGTCAATACTGAATGCCCCATTCATCACAACTCTCTGCCATTCTTTCTGCCACATCAAGCATCACTGAACCCTAGAGATACCCAATAATATTTCCTGAGTGCAATTATCCAAATATAGGCATGTTATATCTTATCTGTACTAATAAACACATAGAAGCAGATGAGATAAAATCTCTCATTGTAGTGAGCAAGCATTGTGGCACACACTTGCAACCTCAGCACCATAGGAAGTGCATACAGGTAGACATTTCATTAGAAGTTCAGCAATTTTGTAGCTCTTACGGACAGGGAAAAAAAGGTGTTTACTTTTTTACTATCTTACTGTTTCTTTGTTTTCCTCACTATTCTCCAGTGAATGAATAACTAAAATCATTTTTAAAACCTGAATTTCTTATTTGAGATTATTTGAGTAATCATGTATCACCTCTTTTCTGAAAAGCCACTTCTATACTAGCCACAACTACACTACCCTATGGGGGCAGCTCGTGCATGCCAGCCTAGGTAACAAGAGACTCCAGCGATGGGCAGATAAGAGTGGCCCCTATAAAGGACAAGCACAATGTAATTCCTTAGTCCTATGCTCTAAGTCCAGTGTCACTTTGAGACTTGAGAAGCTGAAGAGAAGAGACTCAGTACTCAGCTCTTTCCTGCCCTTGCAGAGGACCTAAACTCAGTCCCTAATACCAACATCAGGAGGCCACGACCACTTGTCACTCCAGCTCTAAGAAATCCAACTCCCTCTTCTGGCCCTCAGAGGCACCATACATATTTAGCACATATACAAACACACATATATACATAAAAACAGATCTTGAAAAACCAAAAAAAAAAATCTTGATTTACCACCAAATCCTGCAGAATTTCCACCTCAATGCTTTAATATTCCTCAGAATAGCTTTTCAACTGGTCTTTAATATTCCAAACAAAACTCGGCTGTTAACCCCAAATTATTCAGCACAGTACTGAAAGAATTAATCTTTCTAAAATACACCACCTGACCCTTACCAATTTTTTTTGGGGGGGGGGAGTAAGGGGTTCTTAGCTGCTTCACACATTGAATCCAACTTTATTCTAAACATAAACTTCATAAATCAACCTTACTTTACTTATATAAAACAATCTGCTATGATTCCCTCAGAGTAACACGTTCTTCCACAAACACAGACTTCTCACATCCCCTCACAGCATGCTGCTCCCCATCTCCAAGTGTCTGCTCGGCTTCTATCCCCAGTGGAGTGTGTGAAATTCTCCTCTGGAGATGCTCTGAAGACACACAGAGTTCACATTCTTTATCTATATCCCACTTTCTTCAGGAAGCCTCCTCACCCCTACAACTCTGACGTGAAATACGATAGCCTGGAGTCTTTGTATTATAGACATTATTTGAACACTACTCTGGACAGTGCTGGTTATACTATTATAAAGTATTCTTGTCAAGATAAATGCAAACTGTCACTTTCCGGCATGTGGATCTATAATATGCACTCAGCTATTTGAAAAGCCGACTGCATGATCCTGATTAAAATTCAAAGTATTTTATTATGTCGAAAGAGTTCTATTCTAGTACAAAAGAAAATAATGTGATGGCTAGGATTTGACTCAAAGTGGTGCAGGGCAGAACAGCTGGGAGAAAGGTAAAGTGAGTGGGACAGAGATGAAACCAAACTGCTGTGAGCTGATACTCTTCGGGGCTCATGACAGCTTCACCATACATAATCCATAGTCACTTTGTATTTGCAGAAAATGTTCACAAGGTTTCAATTTTTAAAAAGGACTTGGGCTTGGACTATAGCTGACTTGTAGAACACTTTACTGGTATATAACCTCTAAATTCAAATCCCAGCTCCCTGCACCCATTTTTTTAAAAAAAAGAAAAAGCTTAATATTGTCAACTTCATTTTAAATATATATAAAACACATTGTAAATACCTTTTTCAGGGGGTTATTGCTGTTATGGATCTTGGTGCCTCCAAATACTGACATTACAGGTCTATAGTACCACGCCTAGCTACAGTTGAGAGAGCAAGAGAGAGCGAGAAGAGCAAGACAGACAGACACACAAGAGTGATTCTTGAATTCATGATCATGCTGCCTCATTCCAAAGTAGCTAGGATTACAGATCTGTACCACCAGGCCTAGATTCTAGATTGTAATTAGCTTCTTTACCCAGCAAATATCTTAGATCGCTACTGACCATAAAAGAAAGTTTTCTAGAAAGATCCAGTCTGACAAGGAACTTGCATCACTTTTATTTTTTTCTACAAGTTAATGAAAAGTAAATTGGAGGGATATATGGCATCAGAATGTTAAAAGTGTCCATGAGAAGCAAAGTTAATCTTACCAGCAAAGCAACACTGTCTATATTATTACACTGTCTATATTCAATTTTAGCATCCACAAAATGGTCCAAACAATTGCTGAAAGTTAAAAAAAAACAGGAGCTGGAGAGATGGCTCAGTTGTTAAGAGCACTCACTGCCATTCTACAGGTCCTGAGTTCAATTCCCAGCAACCACATGGTGGCTCACAACCATCTGTAATGGGATCTGACTCCCTCTTCTGGAGTGTCTTGAGGACAGCTACAACGTACTCACATACATAAAATAAATCTTAAAAAAAATTAGAAAAAAGTCATAAAATATGGAAAGCAGAAAAGTATATTTTTAAGTTTTTTTAAAGATTTATTTATTTGATGTACATGAGTACACTGTAGCTGTACAAATGGTTGTGAGCCATCATGTGGTTGCTGGTAATTGAACTCAGGACCTCTGCTTGCTCTGGCTGTAAGTATACTGTAGCTGTCTTCAGACACTCCAGAAGAGGGAGTCAGATCTCATTATGGATGGTTGTGAGCCACCATGTGGTTGCTGGGATTTCAATTCAGGACCTTTGCAGGAGCAGTCAGTGCTCTTAACCACTGAGCCATCTCTTCAGCCCCTTAAGTTTTTGTTGTTGTTGTTGTTGTTGTTGTTGTTGTTGTTGTTGTTTTTGGGGTGGGGGTGGGGGGGTCTGTTTGGTTGGTTGGTTGGTTTGGTTTTTTCAAGACAGGGTTTCTCTGTGTAGCCCTGGCTGTCCTGGAACTTACTCTATAGATCAGGCTGGCCTCAAACTCAGAAATCTGCCTGCCTCTGCCTCCTAAGCACTGGGATTTAAGACATGCACCACCACCGCCAAGCTGTTTGCTTGTTTTTTAAGTGGAGTAAAAACTACTATAATCAAGGCTCACTGAATAAGCTAAGTTTAAATAACCAAGGTCAGCCAAGGAAGAAAGATGGCTGTTGATGTGTACCTACATGGTGTTTTCCAGCCACAAGTAGCTATGATTTCACTAGGTTAGAAATATTGGGATAAAGCTTTTGTCATTATCAATTGGTTCTGAAATTATTGTATTAGCATCCTGTAAATTGTGATATTACTGACACATAAATCTGATTGGTTAATTAAGCTTTTAAGAGTCTTGATTCTACTGGGTTAGTGGTTCTATTTGGTTACTGTAGTGTGGGACCGTGTTGTCACAGGGGATTGTGACAGAGAGGGAGCTAGTGGCTTGCAGGATGAGCAAGCCAGATGTTGTGGGGGCCAGCTCCAGAGAGTTGGCAGCAGTGGCAGGTGCGTCAGAGTGTGGTCTGACCCTGGGGAGAGTTGGTGGGTTCGTTTTTTTAATACTTCCCACAACAGTCAGCTCAGTAAATTCATAATCTAAAGACAACTGATCTAAAGACATAATCTAAAGACAGTGAATGAATGAAACAGGTTTCTAAATCATCAGAAAATAACATCTTATGGAGATAAGGAAAACCATGCTCACGAATTTCTAGATATTTGGCTTAGACAAGGTATCTGTTACTACTAGGGAATATTATATCCCTTGGATATAGCTACAATTCAAATTCAATCACTTCTTTGCCTACATCATCAGTTGCTAATTCCTTCTACAAACAGTAATACAAACCTACTAATTTTAAGCAGTGCTTTTTTTTTTCTTCAATTACATTGGGTTTTTTGTTTGTTTGTTTGTTTGTTTTTGGTGTTTTGTTTTGTTTTTTTGGTTTTTCGAGACAGGGTTTCTCTGTGTAGCCCTAGCTGTCCTGGAACTCACTCTATAGAAATCTGCCTGCCTCTGCCTCCCAAGTGCTGGGATTAAAGGCTACATTGGGTTTTTGAAGTACGGCTTTGCGTTTTTCCCCCTCCACCTTTGTTTTGTTGTTTGGTTGGTTGGTTTGGATGAAACAGGGTCTCACTGTGTAGTCCTGGTTATCCTGGAACTTACTATATAGACTGGCTGACCTCAAACTCAGAGACCTCTGCCTCCCAAATGCTGGGACTAAAGGAATATGCCACTATGCCTGGTATTTAACCATTGTTTTTACACAATGTTTTACACATTGCTTTGCACACAGGCCAATTTGGTCATTTTGATTTCTAATTCTATTCCATAACTGCTTAACTTCTTAAAAGATGAGAATTTTTAATGATCATAACAAACAAAAAGTTTTGAACAGATATGTAACACATATGCTATGTACATAGCAAGGCTTAACCACGTAAAGCCTGAAACATGAGACCTTCCCTACATAAACAAACAGCTTAATAGTGAAGTCATCCTCACGAATGTACTCAAAAAGGAAAAACATCTCACACTACCTTATACTTTTACATCTTTACTTTGTTTTCCTCTTCCAATAAAAGAAAATCATTCTAGTAAATTACAATGATGCGGCTAAGTGGTAATATACTTGCTTCATATGCACAGACCTGAAATATGTTCTTTTAAGGTTTTATTTATTTACTTTATGTATATGAATATACTGTAGCTATACAGATGATGGTGAGCCATCATGTGGTTGCTGGGAATTGAACTCAGGATCCCCAACTCGCTCGGCCTAAAGATTTATTTATTATTATATGTAAGTATACTGTAGCTGTCTTCAGACACATCATCTGACAAGAGGGTGTCAGATCTCATTATGGATGATTGTGATCCATCATGTGGTTGCTAGGATTTGAACTCAGGACCTTCGGAACTGCTCTTAACCACTGAGCCATCTCTCCAGCCCCCCTGAAATATGTTCCTTAGCATGAAAATACTTAACTAAACCAAACTTAAGGGACCAAAAAACAGTGCTAAAATTGTCCATAAACAACTCTGGAGAGAGCAAAGATAAAACAAGCAAACCAACAAACAAACCCACCAAATTTAAAGAACCAGGATGGAAGAAGATGGCTCATACAGCATTTATTTTACAAGTATGAGGACCTGGGCTCTGTCCTCAAAACTCACTGGGCATGGTGTGTACTTGCAATCCCAGCCCCAGCTAGGCAAAGACAGGAGGAACCCTGGAGTTTAATGGTGAGCCAGTCTAGCCTAACTGGTGAATGTAGAGGCAATGGAGACTCTGTCCCCCTTCCTAAAGTTGAGACCTGAATATGTTCTCTGGCCTACCCATACATGAATCTATATGAACACAGAAATGCACACATGCAGAAACACACATTCTTTTTTAATTGTGAAAGAATAATGTAGCAGAACCTACTAGATAACTACATTTGGAAATGCTGGCAAGCTTTACTATCACAATCTTTCAACTAAAGAAGTCTACAAAATAAGATTAAAAATTATTTTGAAATAAACTGTGTAAATACCCACAACCTGATCAAAGCAATAGATTATGCTACCATAACTAGTCAACTCTCAACTTCTGAGAAACAAAAATACAGTAAATGTTTAAGTTACCAGATTTCATGCAACTTTTTTTCAAGAATGGGTATTTGTAGAGTTTTCCTAATAACTCTGAGGGAACATAAAGTTTATAAAATGTTAGAATGTGTTACCAAGTTTTATCTGATACATGTTATTCCAGTGGGATGAAAACCATTTACAAGTTCCATTTAGATTAAAAAATCCTTTGGGGAATGTATGTAGTACATTCTAGTTATACTGTTTCTAGAACAGCAAAAAACTCTATAACCTATTTCCCTACTGTTTTTGTTTCAAAACCAACTTATCTCACTATACATCCTTTATAAAAAGTCAAGGTGATAATATAGGTAATGACAAAACTATCTGAATTTTCGGCAGAAACTAAAGCTTTCACAAATTTACCCTATCTCACATTCTACAAAAACAATAACATAGTTGAATCAAGAATTACTTGCAGTCACATTTTAAAAAAAATCATTAAAGTAAAAAGTGCTGCCTCATTTTAAAACAGGGAGTAGGAAGACAAAGAAAAGCTTCTAAGACCAAACTGCTTAAATGAATTGTCTTTCATTCTCTTAAGACACAAACTTCTTTTTACAGAAATACTCTCCTGAAAGACACTGTCTAAGGTACAAGAGGCCACTTATACATGGTCTAGCCTAGTACCACACAAATAACTAAGCAAAACTCTCCTAATGCTAAGAGCTCGCCCTTTGGCAATGCCCTCTATCTTTTACAAAATAGTGAGTTATCCAGTACTGGTCACACGGCAGCTCACATGTGTAAGTCCAGCCTAAGGGAGCTGAAGCAGGTGGACCGCCCTGTGCTTTAAGACGACTTCTTTTACACAGTCAGTTCCAGGATAGTCTGAGCTATAGTTAAGACCTTGTTTCAGAACAGCAAATACAAAGTAATGGGCTGCAAGCTTTCTCTAGTATTTCCATTTAGAAGGACAATTTTATTTTGTATTTTGCTGTTTGATTATATCTCTCATCCTAATCAAATTAAAGGTTTTTGATGCAAGTTTCAAAAAAATGGTATGGTAAACCAACTTTAGATAACTCATGTTTGAAAACCTTATACAAACAATCTATTCATTTGAAGACTTTGACTATTTAATTTGCAGAAAGAATTCTAAAGTATCAAAGAAAATCATTAAGTATGAAGCCTCCATGTTGAATGCTACAAATAAAAACTACACAAAAATACAGAGTAAGTTCCAGGATAGCCAGGGCTACACAGAGAAACCCTGTCTCGAAAAAAACAAACAAACAAACAAAAAACCAAAACAAAACAAAAAACAAAAAACTAAACAAAAATATAAATTTCAGCTTACTTCATCCTGTCATTGTGTCAAAGTACTTTCTTACATCTTCTCTATGCTAAAAGCTAGAATTTTATGATCCCAGAGGAAGAGAAATTACTTAAGATATTTAGTGAGTCAAATAGCTCTACAAAAGAAAAGATGTATTAAAAAAAAAAATCACTCACCCCCTTCTATCAGACAGTCTTCTTCTTAGAACATAATGCTTACAATTCAGCCAAGTATGACTGCCAAGAGTATCTAGACAAGATTGTTCAAAGTGGCAAGCTTTTCCACCAGTATCTACTTTTTACTTAGAGTTAAAGACAAGTTATTGATAAAATAAATGAAAAGTATTATTTTCTTTTTAACTTCAAGGTATAACTAAAAACAAGGTATGCTTATATAAAATGCTTCCAATTTTCAGAAGAATAGGGATTTATTCAGCTTTGCCAAATTGGGGCTTAAGAGCTTTGGCCATGAGTGACAAGATGAAGAGTCAGGTGCACGTTTACAAGTCCAAGGCCAGCCTGATCTACATTGCTGGTCATTCAGAGCTACATAAACAACCTGTCAAGAAAGGAAGGAAGGAAGGAAGGAAGGAAGGAAGGAAGGAAGGAAGGAAGGAAGAGAAAGAAAGAGGGAGGGACAAAGGAGGGAGGGAAGAAGGGAGGAAGGAAGGAAGGAAGGAAGGAAGGGAGGGAGGGAGGGAGGAAGGGAGGGAGGGAAAGAAAGGAGAGGGTGGAGGGGAGGAGGAAGGAAGAGGGAAAAGGAGAAGCTTTATGAGCAGCTTTCCTAATCTTAGTTTTCATTTTTAAAAACTTTTTCATAGTAACTTAATGTAACATCAAATATAAGAATATTTAAGTGTAATTTACTGGTGAAATATGTAAAATTTGCAATAACTTAGTAATGTGCGAAAGTGACTAGAGAAACTGCATTTGTATTTACACTTAAGTTGTTATTACTATTTTTCCCCAATAAGAGACATACTGCATTCTGAGACTGTTACTGTGCCTTTACATATTTTTACATATATATTAAGAACACAATGTCTTATGTTCAAACTTGACATGCGTTTATCTGACCTATATAATCCTATTTGCTGTTCTGGTAATTCTTTATGTCACTGTAGTGTATTATAGCAAAGACTCTAACTTCTGGTTACACAAACTAGTACATTTCAATTCTGCTTTCACTATATTGTAGAAACCATAAGCCACCCCTTGCTCTTAGGTTTCTAGTTGTTACTACAGGTAATAATAGCTAAGTACATTGAAAGTATGCATATGCAGTTTTGTGACTTTTCTCAGCCCCCTTCTTTTCTATGGGAAAAAAAATGCATTTAAGTTTACCCCAAAATATCAACCTCTTTTCATACATACCCAATGTGTTTTTCCATAGAACTTACTCTGATAATGCCTACCCTAGAAATATCAAAAGAGGGAATTTCCCAGATCAAAGGGGGTAGGTGGGGGGAGTCAAATTTACACCCATAAATAAATGTTATCACAAATAAATGTTATCAATTAACATAAGCATCATTATAACGGAGCCAATAATTGATACAAAAGGAATCTGTAACCCACATATAATTAAAATACCATTTGTATTTGCATGTGGTGTTCAGGGATGGATTCTGTGTGTGTGCCAGATTCACTTGGTTTTGAAATGCTAAGCTGATCTTTATGGGTATAATCAGAGACAACATCAAGTGTCCTGAGGAAAGGCAATTCCGAATGAGAATGCTGAGCTGCATGGAGAAGGTCGAAAATGAAAAGAGGGGTAAAAAGACAGAGGATGAGCAACAAAAAGATCACAAAAAAGCAAAACATTCCTTTCCTGAGTAGCCCGAAGACAGATCTTCTCTCTTAACGTTAATAGTCTCCTACTCACTTCATTCACTTCCTAACTTCTTTTACTTTTCAAGGAACAACATGGGGCATCATCTCCCCTTTTCTGGGAGTGTGTGCTCAAAGAATCTGCATTGGAAAGAGGGAAGGAACCGACAATTCTCAAGTAGGTTAAGAAACAGGTGGGTTACACAGAGCAACGGAGCAGCAACATGATTTAGATACTCACGAGGTGGCCTTAAGATGACAGATGTGGTTAAAGGAGACACACATCGGAATCAACTCGGGTCTGGAAGACAGACTGGGGGCTGACTGCAAGCACCAGAGGGAGGCAGAGGCTAGATCCAGAGCAGCCTCATTGGAGGGGATGGAGCCAAAAAAATAAAATAAAATAAAAGGGGGGGAAAAACAGCAAGCAGGACCGGTGGGCAGTGAGCAGCAGCACCCGTCAGAGTGGAAGTGATGGCTCTGGCTTGGGAGACCGGGGCCAGTAGGAAAGGACGTCAGAGGGGAAAGGGGGCTGGGGAAACAGGAGGACCAAGACCTAAGGATACTGTTGCCAGAAAAATGCGGGGAAAACTAGCGATGAGAAGCCCTCTTGGGTCCTCAATTGAAGAAATTCTCCAAGGAGAGCCGGCGCTCGCCACCGCGCTGCCTCCAGCCCGGCTGCCTTTTCCTGGTGGTAACTGCTGTGGCGTAGAGGGGAGAGGGAGGAAGAGGAGGAGGAGGAGGGTGAAGACGAGGCGGGCGGGGGCGGGGGGGTGGGGAGAAAGGGGGGTGCGGCCTGCACAGTCCCAGCGAAGCCTCCGCTCTCTCGTAGCCGGTCAGCGCCGGGTTTCCCCTAAGCCCAGCCCCGCAGACACTCACCCGCCTGCCTTGCCTCGCTTTTCTCTTAGCCGACTCCACGCGTTGCCGAGTCCTCACAGGAGACCAATGAACGAGAGTCGGCGAAAAAACTCTTCAGAACCGGGTCTGACTGCTTCAGTGAGTCCGACCTTTACGGCTGAGAGAGAGACTCTCAGCTTTCGGTGGGTTCCACGGCTAGAGGGGCCACCATCTTACATTAGGGTAAGACTCCTCCGGCCTCCGGTGCGCAGGCGCATGCCGATCCGGCTGGGAGGGGCGGGGGAGGGGCGGGACAAGCGGCAGGCGGGCGAGTGGGAGGTTGCGGCGGACTGGTCCGCTGCACCCTGGGAGTTGTAGTCCCCCGACAGTAACCGCCCCGGGGCAGGCCGGGAATTGAAGTCATCACTAGAGAAGGCGCTCGGGAACTCGTTCCTCACGTGGCTACTGGAGCGCCGGCTTTCTTCTTGTTTTGCTTCCTCCTCTGCCCGTGTGTGTGGCTACTGTGTCATGTGGTCGGCGGTTTTCATTAATGTTAGCTGAAATGTAGGAAACCAAAGTTCTACGAAACTTAACTGATTCGGAGGGAGCGAGGACGTGTCTTTTCTGCCCCGCCCTCTATGGATAGGTATCTGACAAGCGGGGTATGGCGGTAGAATCAGGTTGAGCATTGCAAGAGCGCGGGATTTGATCTAGAGTGGGGATTTGATACTTTTGAGAAACTGAGCGTTAGTTCGTTTCTTGATCTTTGCGCGTCCTGCCACCAGTACAGTTGAGCTCATCTTCCTTACGGTAAAATCACCAGTGAAGAAATACCTGAATTGCCATGTGCACATTTCTCATGTGTTGCTGGTGATGTGAATAGGATGTAGACTTAAGAGACTGCAAACTCTTGCTGGCTACAAGTCCAGCCTGCACAGATATGTGCGTCAGGTTCGCAAACTACACAAATAAACACGTCTCAAAGGACATAATACAACTGCAGCCGGTTTGAGCACTGAGAAGTCCTAAATAACAAAATCAATTTACTGGACTTGCTTCCCAGAACTCTGATGTAAGCGGCGCTCCTGGAGCAGTCGCTCCTGGAGCAGTCGATTCTGTTTATTGCCTGTATTCTTCACCCATTCATATAAGTACTGAGCTCCTTGGTACCCAGTTCTGTGCCACATGCTGGGAACATACAACAGAGAGCAAAACATAAATCTCTCCCCATTCTAGGGTGTGTTGCACGTCCTGGGATTTGGAGAAGTGAATGGAAACAAGGTTTCAGATCCAGGATTAAAATACATAGGATGGGACTGTGGATGTTGCATGGTGGTAAGGCTCTAGTCTGGCACACTTGAGGTCTAAAAAAAAAAAAAAAGGCTGGAGGGGAGGATTTTTGTTTGTTTGTTTGTTTTTTGTTTTTCCGAGACAGGGTTTCTCTGTGTAGTCCTGGCTGTTCTGGAACTGGGGGGGGGGGGGGGATGGCACACGCCTTTAATCCCAGCACCTGGGAGGCAGAGGCAGGCGGATTTCTGAGTTCGAGTCCAGCCTGGTCTACAGAGTGAGTTCCAGGACAACCAGAGCTACACAAAGAAACCCTGTCTCGGGGGGGGGGGGGGGAACAAAACTCAGTCTCGCTGGACGTGGTGGCCCAGGCTAGGACTCTGGAGGCAGAGGCAGGCGGATCTCTTGGAGTTCAAGGCCAGCTTGGCCTACAAATCATGTCTGGAGGCGGGGGAGAGGGGACGG
This sequence comes from Apodemus agrarius, assembly GCA_964023405.1. Taxonomy (NCBI): domain Eukaryota; kingdom Metazoa; phylum Chordata; class Mammalia; order Rodentia; family Muridae; genus Apodemus; species Apodemus agrarius. The sequence continues at coordinate 60,243,047 of OZ030006.1, forward strand.
GAGGAGGGGGGACAGGGCGGGGGGGGGGGGGTTGGCAGCCAGACTGATTTCTTTGGTGTGTGAGAGAGAAGAGGTTCGTTTGTTTGTTTGGGGGGGGGGGTAATAAAAATGACTCAAACTTATTTTATACACGTTTAAGATTGCCAAAGTTAGGGGCTGGAGAGACAGCTCAGCGCTTAAGAGCACCATCCCCAGCAACTACACGGTGGCTCACAACCTTCCGTAATAGGATATCTTCTGCTGTGTCTGAAGATAGTGACAGTGTACTCAAACATGTAAAATAAGTAAATAAACCTTTTTTTTTTTTTAAGTAAAAAACATTAAAACCTGGGACGTAGCTAAATGGTAAAGTACCAGCCTGGTACAAAAACCCTGAGTTCAATCTTCAAAGGTAAAAAATTTTAAAAATGTTACAAAGTAATAATATACACTAAAAGTATCTATATTTCCATAAACATGATTGTACTAACAATATAATAAAATTGTCATTTGCTAGCACTTGGAACAAAATCTTCATGTGTGTGAAAGCTATGACTACTAACTAACTGTGTTTTGGTCCCTCTCTGGTGGACAACACCCATCTACCCTTAGTTGTACCATTAGATTATTTCCTAATGTGCTCATTATTTGTTAGAACTAAAAACACATCAGCTTTGTGTTCATGTGTAAAGCAAGTTAGACTTTGGGTAATTAGATGTAAGTTGTATTCAGATAATCATACACAAGTGTTCATTTAACAGTCATGAGGAACAATAGAGTAGTAAAAATAAAATTATGAAGAATAGTTCTCCCTAAAAACAAAAAAAAAAAAAATTAGTTTTTGCAGGAAGGGTAGCTAGCACACTGGGTTCCTGTACTATGAGGATCCAACACTAGGAAACAAGGTCACTTTTGTTGTTGGGTTTTGGGGTTTTGTTTTGGTGTTTTTTGTTCTGTTTGAGACTGGGTTTCTCTGTGTAGCTCTGGCTATTCTGGAACCCACTCTGTAGGCCAGGCTGGCCCTTGAACTCAGAGATCTGCCTACTTCTGCTTCCCAAGTGCTGGGATTAGAAGCGTGTGCCACCACTGCCAGGCACAATATCACTTATACACTCATTGATGGAGACTGACAGAAAGGGACAGTTCAACTACTAACTAATAATATTCACTACCCTTTCAGGACAGTTCTTTTATTACATTAATAACAAGTTTGTAATTATTATATATGTGAATACATATATAATTATCAATGTAACAATTCTTTTAAAATGCAGGAAAGTCTCTTTTTTTATTTGTGTTTATTTATGTATTTATCTGTTTATTTTATGTATGTGTGTATACTGTCGATGTCTTCAGACACACTAGAAGAGGGCATCGGATCCCATTACAGATGGTTGCGAGCCACCATGTGATTTCTGGGAATTCAACTCAGGACCTCTGGGAGCGCAGTTAGTGCTGAGCCATCTCTCCAGCTCTTATTTGGTTTTTCAAGACAGAGTTTCTCTGTATAGCCCTGACTGTCCTGGAACTCAATTTGTAAATTACAGTAGCCTCCAGCTCTACCAGCCTCTGTCTCCCACACCTAACTCAAGAATATTTATTTTTCATTTATTTCTACTTTATTATTATTTTTTTTACCTCTGTGTCCCTGTGTAGTTGTGAGCATGTACATGTGACTGCCACTGACAGAGGTGGCCTGAGCTATCAGGTCCCCCTGGAACTGGAATAACAATCAGGTGTGATCAGCCCAATGTGGGTGATGGGAACTGAATCCAGGCCCTTTGGAAGAATAGCATGTGCCCTTCACAACTGAGCCAACTCTCCAACCCCAGGAATATGTCTATAAAATTACAGAAAAAAAGATCACAGTATTCATCCACATCAAATACGTAATGTAGAGTTAGGTAAATAAAGGGCTGTATTTGGAAAAGAGAGGGAGGGAGACAACTTCATAAACTGCTTCATTGATTTGTGGCTATGCATGTAAACCAGTTTTATACATTTTCATAAATAGATCATTCTGCTGTGTTGCGAATGGATGGAAGAAAGACAAGAATGAACTTGGAATAACTAATTAAGAGAATATTTTAGTCATCCAGATGGTTATTCTGATTGTGGTGGCAGCAAAGACAGAAAAAAGGTAATAAATTCAAGATACATCCTTTAAGAAGGAAATAACAGGACTGGATATACTGGAAATGAAGGGATTCTCTTAAGTGAGTCATGGTTTTCTGGATTGGATGGCCTGGTGGGTGGGGACTCCTTTGGTTGCAGAGAAGAGGAAAGTGATGATGATGATGGAATAGCACGGACGGAATGGAAGAGGAGAGCGTCCTGTGAGAGTCAGCAGGACTTCAGAAAAGTAGTGACTGCCCACTTGAGCTTGGGAAACTTTCCTTTTTAATTATATATTGTATGCATATGTGGTCATGTTTATAAATGGCGATGGGCACTTTTGCAAATTACTCAGATATGGATATTTTAAATAAACCAAAATTTCAAGTCATATCCTTGGGGTATAGTTTCAGGTGTGACCCTGACTACATACAAAGACACGATTGCTCTGCAGTTGGCCTGAAGCTCAGTGGTGATGATTGCTTAGCATTCACAAGGTGCTGGATTTGACCCCTAGTCCTGTAGCGGCTATTCCTGGTTGTCAACTTGACTATATCTGGAATGAACTACAATCTAGAATTGGAAACTCACCTATGATCCTAATCTGGAGGCTCGGAGATATAAGTTTCTGACCTGGATTTAGCAAGGAGATCTTGAAGCATAGTGGCTATGGATTCCAGTTCAAGATCATCTGGGATTAAAGGCATGGACACGCACACCTTTAATCTCAGATTATGGCTATGGATTCCAGTTCAAGATCATCTGGGATTAAAGGCATGGAGACACATACCTTTAATCTGGGCTACACCCTCTACTGGAGACATATATAAGGACATTGAAAGGGAAGACTGATTCCTGCTTGCCGGCTTGCCTCGTGGGACTGAGCAACTGCAAGATCCTTGGACTTCCATTCACAGCTGCTGCTGACTATTGTTGGGGAGTTGGACTACAGACTGTAAGTCATTGACAAATACCCTAACTACATAGAGACTGCCCATATGTTCTGTGACTCTAGAGAACCCAGACTAATACAAGTCCTAAAAGAAAAAGTCCGATTGCGTCAATACTACTAAATACTAATGTCACATTATTTGTGAATCCTTATTTTCCCCAGATCCTGCTAACTGTGGGTCATACTGTTATTTGATATTTTCCATCTTAATCATTTTGTGAATATTTGAGTATTGAGTGTTAGCTATAGATGTTAGTGTGTAAAGTTATTTTAAATTTGAAAGGAAAGAAAGATTGAACAAATAAAATAATTATACAATTATTAGCTTATGGTCAAAGTATTAGGAAGGAAAAAGAATAAAGTATGGGATAAAAACTCCTGGGCTAGATTATGTAAAATTGGAGAGCCTCTCTAAAGAGAAGACTTAATTTGAAATTTAAAGCATTACAATGATCCCATTTAAAAACAAAATGACCCATGCCAAGACCTTAAGGCAGGTATATCCTTAGCATTTTCTAGGGACTCAAAGTCAACTAATCAAATTGGTGAAGAGACAAACGGGGAGGAAGTCATAAAAAATTCAGACTTGGATGAAGCTTATTTCCAAAGGCACAAGGGATAATTGAACACTAAAGTACACACACACACACACACACACACACACAAACGCACACCATGTAGAGGATGGATCTGAGATGGATGGCTACTGTACAAGTAGAGACTAGTTAGGAAATTACTGCAGAAGTACAATATGGTGCTACAGTATGATTTATTTGATCCTGGGCAGGACCGGCAATGGGAGATGTGAAGTGACACTTGTTTTGGGTACAGAAATTGGGTGATTACCTAGAAGACCTCAATAGAAAGGGAAAATGATATTGTGGGGAAACATATTCACTTCTTCTACCATGGAGTCCAGTGATCAGACCCTGGTCACCAAACTTGGACAGCAAGCATTTTTGTCCACCAAGCCATCACACCTACCCTAAAAATCATTTTTTTAAAAATATTTTATGGGGCCGGGCGGTGGTGGCGCACGCCTTTAATCCCAGCACTTGGGAGGCAGAGGCAGGCGGATTTCTGAGTTCGAGGCCAGCCTGGTCTACAGAGTGAGTTCCAGGACAGCCAGGGCTACACAGAGAAACCCTGTCTCGAGAAACCAAAAAAAAAAAAAAAAAAATTTTATGGGCTAGAGAGGTGGCCCACTGATTAAGAGAACTTGTTGCTTTTGTAGAGGACCTGGGTTTGGTTGTATCAACCAACAGAGTGGCTCACAACCATTCTTAACTACAGTTCCAGGGGACTTAATTCCCTCTTCTTACCTCTACAGGCACCAGTTACATGTATAATGCACATATGTACGTAGATACATACATACATACATACATACATACATACATAATACATACAGGCAAAACACATACACACAATAGTCCTAAGTTTGTTTTAACTTATTACCTGGTGCAGGTCTTGAGGCACGCAAACTGTGAGTTTGAGGCCAGTCTAATCTACATAGGGGGAACTCCAAGCCAGCCATAGTTACACAGTGAGACCCTGTCTGAAAATAAGTAGTATTTAATTTGTGTGTATGTGCGTGTATCTGGGTGCCCATGGATATCAGAAGAAGGTGTCAGATACCTTGGAGCTATAGTTATAGGCAATTGTGGGTCACGTCACTTTGGTACTGAGAGTCAACACTGATCCTTTGCTAGAGCGTTAAACCCTGGGTTCCCAGCCCTCCATAAAAGGAGCGTGATGGCCCCAACACTCGGGAGATGGGGTCAAGATCATCAGAAGCTCAAGGCTGATCTAAACTATATAGTGAGCTTGAGGCCAACCTGGGATACATAAGACCCTGTTACAGATAAGAAAATAAATACAACTAACAAGCAAAATGCTGCGTTATAAAACACACTCCAAGCCGGGCGTGGTGGCGCATGCCTTTAATCCCAGCATTTGGGAGGCAGAGGCAGGCGGATTTCTGAGTTCGAGGCCAGCCTGGTCTATGGAGTGAGTTCCAGGACAGCCGGAGCTACACAGAGAAACCCTGTCTCGAAAAACCAAAAAAACAAACAAACAAAAAAAAAAACAAAAAAACAAAAAAAAACACACACTCCAATCTTTAATTTACAAAGTGCTGCCTCACTTCTCTCCCCCAACCCCAGCCCTCTCCCTATAAAAATCGTATCAAAATAGGTAGTTGCGTCGAAGCTATAGCTTCCTAATTTAGGGTTTTTTTTTTTTCTGATTTGGTTTTTTCGAGACAGGGTTTCTCTGTAGAGCCCTGGCTGTCTTGGAACTCACTCTGTAGACCAGGCTGGCCTCGAACTCAGAAATCTGCCTGCCTCTGCCTCCCAGAGTGCTGGGATTACAGGAGTGCACTACCACCTCCTGGCCTAATTTAGTTTTTTAAGTCATTCATTTAAGAGGAAATTCAAATTTCATATCAATAAATATACTACAACTAAACAGTTTCAATCCCATGTGTAAGTGTATGCATAAATATGTGCATATATCTAGTGTCTATGAATTTTACACAGGAATGCCAGGAACCTTAATGACAGCATTAGTTGTGATAACAAAGCAGTGGGAATGGTCCACATGTTAATAACATAGTGGATGAGTAAATTGTAGCAGTTTAATAAAGTGTAACACTATATAGAAAGAACAGTAAACTACAACTTCACAGTCAAGAATGATTTTCAATCAGACATGGCAGTGTACACCTACAATCCTAGCATCTGGGAGAAAGGAACTTGGAGTCATCCCAAGCTTCATAGTCAATTCAAAGTCGGCTGAATTCCATGACACTCTATATCAAACAAAACAAAACAAAAAAAGAAACAGCCAGGTATAGTGGTACAAGCTTTTAAACATAGCACTAGGGAAGAGGAAGCAGGCGGATCTCTGTGAGTTTGAGTCCAGCCTGGACTATATAGTGAGTTCCAGGATGGCCATAGGGGTACAGTGAGACCCTTTCTTGGAAAAACAAACAAACAAGAAGGCACTGGAGAGATGGCTCAGAGGTTAAGAGCATTGGTTGCTCTTCCAGAGGTCTTGAGTTCAATTCCCATGGTGGCTCACAACTATATCTGTAGTCCTGTGGAATCCAATACCTTTTTCTTTTGTGCAGATGTATATGCAGATAAAACACACACACACACACACACACACACACACACACACACATATATATATATATATATATATATATATATGTATTACAATAAATATTTAAAAAACTAAATAGAGGGGCTGGAGAGATGGCTCATCGGTTAAGAACACTGCTCTTCTAGAGGTCTTGAGTTCAATTCCCAGCAACCATATGGTGGCTCGCAACCATTTGTAATGGGATCTGATGCCCTCTTCTGGTGGGTCTGAACACAGTGACAGTGTCTTATATATATAAAATAAATAAATCTTGAGAGAGAGAGAGAGAGAGAGAGAGAGAGAGAGAATTTCAAAAACAAAACAAGAGAGTCAGTCACAGGGCTCGTGAGATGGCTCAGCAGGTCAAGATGTTTGCCTCACAAGCCAGACAAGTTGACAATTTCTGGGACTCATATAAAGGTAGAAGGAGAGAACAGAGTTCACAAAATTGTCTTCTGACTTTCATGGCTAGCCATAGTATGTATACCCACATGTAACATACATACATAATACACACATATGGTAATAATAATAAATGAAATATTTAAAAAAGTAATTCCAGCCAGGCAGTGGTGGTGCATGTGTTTAATCCCAGCACTTAGAAGGCAGAGGCAGGCAGATTTCTGAGTTTGAGGCCAGCCTGGTCTACAGAGTGAGTTCAGGACAGCCAGGGCTACACAGGGAAACCCTGTCTCAAAAAACCAAAAAATAAAAAATTAAGAAAAAAATCCACAAATGAATAGATAATAGCGTGAAACTTCTTATATGAAGTTCAAAAGAGGGCAGAACTGAATGTTGTATAAAGAGTTAAGTTTACACAGAAGAATGTTACAAAATATACAATAATGGTTACTCTAATTGGGAGGTAAAAGAATGTGACTTTGGGAGGGAATTAAGATTTCCTGAAGAAGTAGTGCTGGCCTGTCTGCTAATCTGTTATAGATTCGTTGATGTCCATGTTACTACTTTTCATGAGATGTAAATACAGTTTGAAGGGCAGGGGGATGGTTTGGTGCATAAAGGGCTTGCCACAAGAGCACAAGGTAGGCAGAGATCCCAGGAGCGCACTGCCTGGTCAACATATTCAAAAAAGGATGTTCCAGGGTCAGAAAGAGACCCTTCCTCAAAAACTGAGACAGAGAATCATAGAGAAGGGCGCCTAGTGCCAGTTTCTAGCCTTTACATAATATGCATACATGAAGGGGCGTACTTGTATACATGCATGCACTGCACACACACACACAAATACATTTTAAACTGGCCTTTATCTATGTGATGTATGTCACTATGAAAATATCGATAATATTCAGAGATGCGTTCATGAAAAAATTGAATTGGTATCCCTGTATTTTGTTTTGAAAAATACCAGGTCTGACCAATTTTGCCAGCTACTTTTCTTTTTAAAGATTTATTTGTTTGTTTGTTTGTTTGTTTAGTTTATGTATCTGAGTACACTGTAGCTGTACTGATGGCTGTGAACCATCATGTGGCTGCTGGGAATTTGAATGCAGGACCTCTACTCGCTCCAGTCCTCCCCACTCTCTCCAGCCCAAAGATTTATTTATTTATTATTATATCTAAGTATACTGTAGCTGTCTTCAGACACACCAGAAGAGGACTACTTTTCTTAAAAGATTTTTTTTAAGCCAGAGAGTGATATATGCCTCTAATCCCAGAACTCAGGGGATTAGTGCTGTTAGTTTGAGGTTAGCCTGGCTCTATAATGAATTCTAGGCCAGCCTGGGAAAGTACCTAGGGAATTATGTAGTAAATGAGACCTTTCTGGTTAAAGAAATTACTCTTAGGAAAGAGAAGCTTGTGGCTGGAGAGATGGCTCAGTGGTTAAGAGCACTGATTGCTCTTCCAAAGGTCCTGAGTTCAAATCCCAGCAACCACATGGTGGTTCACAACCATCTGTAATGAGATCTGACTCCATATTCTGGAGTATCTGAAGACAGCTATAGTGTACTTACATATAATAAATAGATATTTAAAAAATAAAACGAAAAGAGGAGCTTCTGAAATTCATATACCAAGCATAGCTTATTTTATTTATTTTCCTATTGAGCCGGCTCCTTGTTGGGCTACTTCTGTGGTTAGCCACAAAAGTGCTGTGTAACAAATTATCCAACCCTGTGCATTGGCTTCCAACAACAGTCACTTGCTCTTTGCCATGTGGCAGACACCGGGTCCGTGGGGCCATGCATCCGTGGGTCCAAGCTGGGTCCATCTGGGTAGTTGTGCTTCAAGCTGCTGTAACCATCCTGGAAGGAATGAAGAGACTTTTTTTTAATGTGAGAAGGTATTTTGCCTACACATGTGTCTGTGCACCCCTTGCCATCAGGCCCTTTGGAAGAGCAGCTAGTGTCCTTAACCACTGAGCCATCTCTACAACCTCAGGGATGAGGATATTCCAAAGAGACACCGTTGTGCTTCCTTTGAATTACAAGACTATTGAAGTATAGGACTCTAAAAAAATTTAAAAATTAAAAAAAAAAAAGGAATTTCCCCAAGTGTCTTATACTGAGAGAAAGGAAAGGGCGGAGGCTGAATGTCAGGCAGAGAGGGGGGCTTGTTTCCTGGGACGAGATTTCATAATGCGCCAACACCATCTAAGATCAACTTATAAAGGAATCAAAATAATGGTGATGGCCAGGACCACCTTAAATAGGACTACTTAGTTACTTATTCCATTTTTCTTCTACTTAAACATCTATAAAATCTCATGTTAGGACCTGGAAGATGGACTGGACCTCCTTGTTCTTCTCAATGTGGCTACATCGAATAATTTTCACTACCGTGTGTTATTCTGGTTTGTTGATTTGGTTTCATTTCCTTTTTGTTGTTTTTGTTGTTGTTTTGTTTTACATTTTCAGACAGGGTCTCTCTATTATGTAGCTCTGGTTGTCCTGGATCACTCTGTCTAGACAGACTGGCCTGGAACACACAGAGATCTACCTGCCTACTACTACCACATGAGGACCACTGTTGTGGGGTGTTTTTTTTGGGGGGGAAGGGGGACGCAGGGGATTATTTTGTTTTGTTTTTTATACATGAGATACTTATTTGTATCTCATGTGCATTGGTGTCTTGCCTGCATGTATGTCTGAGTGAGTGTGTTAGATCCTCTGGAACTGGGACTACAGACAGTTTTGAACTGCCATGTGGGTGCTAGGAATTGAACCCTGATCCTCTGGAACCACTGAGGCATCTCTCCAGCCCTCCTCTGTTGCGTTCTTTTTTTTTTTTTTTTTTTTTTTTTTTTTTTTGGTTTTTTTGGTTTTTTTGAGACAGGGTTTCTCTGTGTAGTCCTGGCTGTCCTGGAGCTCACTCTGAAGACCAGGCTGGCCTCGAACTCAGAAATCCGCCTGCCTCTGCCTCCCAAGTGCTGGGATTAAAGGCGTGCGCCACCAACACCCGGCTTGTTGCGTTCTTTTTGATTGGTCTGTTGAGGAAGGTTGTCCAAAACCAAGTTGTTAGGGCTGGTTGTCCCGGGCCAGGCTGGGCTTAGTCATCAGCCCCGTTTCTTTTATGTTTGAAGAGGCTGCATGTCTCTGAGGGAGGTTTTCTGACGGCCGTGGCAGAAGCGAAGGAGAGGGAGCCTTGATATGAAAGCACGTGCCAAGCCTCTCCTCGTATCACATGTAGCAACAATTCAGTAATCACAGCGTGTGACATGGGCAGTCTCAACATCAGAGATGCTGCAAAGCGGAGTCTTCACATGGAAGCTGGAGAGTGAGTAGCTGCTGAAGAATTACTTACCACAGTGATCACAGTAATGAGGGAAAGAGTACATATCAGGAGCCGTACGCAGTTGTCTCTGTCCACTCCACCTTCTCTGCCTTGGGGACGCGATAAAGATTTTTTTATCTGCTCACTACAAACAACTAAAAGGAAGTTGGATAAATACTAGAAACATTTACTAAAAGTCATAAAGACAAAAAAAAAATGTAGTAGGCTTTGAGCTAAAGAGTTGGCGTTTAAAGAGGTGACTTGAATCCATTTCTCTCCAAGGGGCATTTGATCTCTCTAAAAAGCCATCTGAGAGACATCCTGCCTTTGGCTAGAGGCCAGAGATAAAAAGTCCTGACTGCCAAAGACAAAGGGCACCCTTCTTACTGTATGTGCTGAAAGATCGCAGCTTTTGCTATGGGGTCATTGGGCCAATCTAAGAGGAACAGCTGAAAAACAGAGTGGCTTTAGAGACACCTGACCCTAAGGGGACAGACATCAATTCAACACAGGCTGGAGCTGGAGTTTTTGACCTTCGCTGGAAAATTGAAATGTGTCACTATTAAAAGTAGGGGAAGGGATTCAATTCCAGGGGTCAACTGAGCAATCACACCACCATCTAACTGTTAGAAGGTATCTTAATAACACCCCACCCCCCTCCGCCCAAGACAGGGTTTTTCTGTATAGCCCTGGCTGACCTGGAACTCACTCTGTAGACCAGGCTGCCCTCAAACTCAGATATCTGCCTGCCTCCTACGTGCTGGGATTAAAGGCGTCACCATCACCACCACCACCCTCAGGCTTTTTCCTTTTTTTTTTTTTTTTTTTTTTTTTTTTTTTTGAGACAAGATTTCTCTGTAGCCCTGGCTGTCCTGAGACTTACACTGTAGACCAGGCTTGCCTCAATTCAGAGATCTACCTGCCTCTGCTTCCTGAGTGCTGGGATTGATAATGTGCACCAACACACCCAGATTCTTAGTTAACTTTTCTATTGCTGTGATAAGATGCTGTGACCAGCCAGGCAGTGGTGGCGCACGCCTTTAATCCCAGCACTCTGGGAGGCCGAGGCAGGCGGATTTCTGAGTTCGAGGCCAGCCTGGTCTACAGAGTGAGTTCCAGGACAGCCAGGCGTGAGTGAGTTTCAGGACAGCCAGGCGCACGCCTGTAATCCCAGCACTCTGGGAGGCCGAGGCAAGTGGATTTCTGAGTTCGAGGCCAGCCTGGTCTACAGAGTGAGTTCCAGGACAGCCAGGCGTGAGTGAGTTTCAGGACAGCCAGGCGCACGCCTGTAATCCCAGCACTCTGGGAGGCCGAGGCAAGCGGATTTCTGAGTGGCAAGCGGATTTCTGAGTTCGAGGCCAGCCTGGTCTACAGAGTGAGTTCCAGGACAGCCAGGCGTGAGTGAGTTTCAGGACAGCCAGGTGCACACTTGTAATCCCAGCACTCTGGGAGGCCGAGGCAAGCGGATTTCTGAGTTCAAGGCCAGCCTGGTCTACAGAGTGAGCTCCAGGACAGCCAGGGCTACACAGAGAAACCCTGTCTGGGGGGGGGGAAGCTTACGTCTTCATCTACAAGCACAACAAGGCAGAAAGCACTATCTGGGAATAGTACATCTTTTGAAACCTCAATACCCACCCCTAGTGACACATCTCCAACAGGGCCACACCTCCTAATCCTTCTCAAACAGTTCCAGTAAAGAGGAACCAAGAACCAAATATTTGAGCCAATGGGGCCATTCTCATTCAGACTACCACAGATGGAAACACAAATTTTCTGGAGGAAACTTACCTTATTACCTAGCTGTCAAATTATACCCGACTAAATTTTAAGATGAAATGTCCTAGAAATAACAGACTTTGTAAACATAAAATTAAAACCCAAAGGGAAGCAAACAAGACAGAAATAGACTAGAAAAAGTCGACACTTAATTATCAGAGAATACAAAGCAATTCCATTGCCCCTTTTCATGTAGAAAAAAAAGCTTATCCTTGAACATTCATTCAAAGAAGTAGAACATTTTATAACTTATAACTTAATGCAGATGGCATTAGAGTAGCTAGAACTGGAGTTTCAGATAGCTGTACACCTCCATGTGGGTGCTGAGACCTGAACCCCAGGCCTATGTGACTGCAATAAGAATCCTTTTTTATAAAGATTTCTTTATTTATTCTGTATACAGCATGCAGTATTATCTCTGCATGCTAATCCCTAGCACTACCACAAAAAAACCCAGAATCTGATTTTTTTGATTTCTTTACCATTTGTCATGAATTTTACGTAAGTTCTCAATGCCTTGTTACTCAGAAGTTCTAGAATTAACAAACTCCATTTCTTCTACCCTTTCACAACAATTTTTGTGACCTGAGATCCTAGCAGCCCCCCACCTCCTCACACACACACAAAACATTTAGACCACCAGCTGGATGATCAATTTCAACTCAGTTTTGACACTGTCTACGTGAAAGCGGTGTTAAATCCCAGATTTCCAGCCTTACAAGAGTGCCCTGAACTTCAGATGGGAATCACAGGCCCTATATACCAGCTATAAACTGGGGTCCCCATGGCTGCCTCCTGGGATTTGCTTAATTAGCTAAAGTGGCTAACAGAACTTAGAGAAACATTGCTCTTACATTATTATAGTGCAATGGCTCTTAACCTGTGAGCCTCAAACAATCCTTCCACAGGGGTTGACTAAGACCATCGGAAAACAGAGATATTTACATTACGATTCATAACTAGCAAAATTACAGTTATGAAACATCAACGAATATGATGTTATGGCTGTGGGTCACCACAACACGAGGCACTCACTGTGTTAAAAGGTCATAGCATTGGGAAGGCTGAGGACCACTGCTGCAGAGCTGTTACAGTGCTTACACATGGAATGAGAGACAGAAGGGATGCTGTAGAAGCTCTGAGTCCTCCCTCTTTTAGTACGCCCCGTCCCAGGATCATCAGTGGGTCTGGAAGGGCTCTGGACCTTATCGTGTGGCTTTTGTGGAGGTTTCATTGCAGAGGCATGACTAATTAAATCATTGACCTTTAAGGATCAGCTTAACCTCCAGCTCCACCCCACCCATCTCAGAGATCCGAGGTAGGGTTGAAAGTCCCAACCTTCTAATCTTACCTTGATCCTTCTGATGACCAACTTTTATTCTGAATAGGGATTTCCAGCCATTAGAAAACTAATTTGTTAAAAAGAAAGACCCTTGTCATACAGATCTTTCACTTGTTTGGTTAGTGTCACACCAAGATACTTTAGATTGTTTGTGGCTATTGTGAAGGGTGTCATTTCCCTAATTTCTTTCTCAGCCTGCTTATCTTTTGAGTATAGGATTTTATAACCAGCTACTTTGCTGGAAGTTGTTTATCAGCTGTAGGAGTTCTCTGGTGGAGTTTTTTGGGTCACTTAAGTATATTATCATATCATCTGCAAATAGTGATAGTTTGACTTCTTCCTTTCCAATTTGTGTCCCTTTGACATCCTTATGTTGTCTAATTGCTCTGGCTAGAACTTCAAGTACTATATTGAAAAGATATGAAAAGAGAGGGCAGCCTTGCCTAGTCCCTGATTTTAGTGGGATTGCTTCAAGTTTCTCTCCATTTAGTGAATTCATAAAATTCTTAGGCAAAAGGTTGGAACTGGAAAATATCATCCTAAGTGAGGTAACCCAGTCACTAAAGAACACACATAGAATGCAGTCACTGATAAGTGGATATTAGCCCAGAAGCTAATAGCTTTGGGAAGGCTGAGACACAACTCACATATCAAATGATTCCCAAGAAGAAGGAAGGAGAGGGCCCTGGTCCTGGAAAGACTTGATGCAGCAATGTAGGGGATTACTAGGACAGAGAAGTAGGAGGGGGTTGATTGGAGAACAGGCAGAGAGAAGAGGGCTTATGGGACTTATGGGGTGGGGAGTGGAGGGGTGGGGAAGGGGGGACCGGGAAAGGGGAACTCATTTGGAATGTAAACAAAGATTATAGAAAATTAAACCAAAAACCCTTGAAGATTATGAAAGTTTTAGGAGTTATATGCCAAGACTAAGACTAGACTAAGACCAAAACCATACTTCACACTCTCAGAGTGACCAGTTTTACTTAAGACATTCTGATGGTCAGTCCTGGTGGTCAACTGACTGAATCTAGAATCAGTTAGGAGACATCCTTCTGGGTAGGTCTGAGATGGCATTTCCTAAAAAGATTAACTAATTAACAAAGGTAATTAATGATGTGTGGTGGTTTGAATAAGAACGGGTCCCATAGGCTCATAGATCTCTTTTGTTGTTGTTGTTGTTGTTGTTACTGCTGTTGTTGTGTTATTGTTTTGCTTTGATTTTCAAAACAGGTTTTCTCTGTATAACAACACTGGCTGTCCTGGAATTCACTTTGTAAACCAGCCTGACCTTGAACTCACAGACTTCTGCCTGCTTCTCCCTTCCCAGTGCTGGGATCAAAAAGTAGGTGCCACCATGCCCTTAGATTTGAATGCTTAGTCACCAGAAAGTGGCACTAATAGTAGGCGTGGCATTGTTTAAAGAAGTATGTCATAGGGGGTGGACTTTGAGTTGTCAAAAGCCCATACCAGGCTCTCTCTCTCTCTCTCTCTCTCTCTCTCTCTCTCTCTCTCTCTCTCTCCCTACCTTTCTGCTTGTGGATCTACTGCTCCAGCACTATGAGTGCCACCAAGGTCCCACCATGCCCTTGCCATGATGATGATAGACTAACCCTCTGACACTGTAAGCAAGCTCCCAAGTAAAATGCTTTCTTTTGTATGAGTTGCCTTGGTCATGGTGTGTCTTCGTAGCAATAGAGAAATGACTAAGATGGGGTGGAGGCATCCTCTCCCAGAGTAGACAGCATCATTAAGTATTGATAGAAAGTGTCTGAGATAAAGCAGAGCATCTTGTCAACATGCGGACCTTTGTTCCCTTCTAGTGAGTGCATCTGCTTTATTGCTGCTGCTGCAGCTGCCACCACATCTTTCCCTGACATCAGAAACCAGCATGCTTGCTCATCCAATGTGGACTAAAGACCAGTAACTCTCCAGGAATCTTCCAGGCCTTCAGCACCAGATCGCCTCTGCTGAGGAGGAATCCAGCCACATGGACCAAGTAGCTATTGGGTTCCCAGCTTCTCCAGAGAGTAATTGTGTTTGGATTAACCAGTTTATGGCGTGTTGTCTATCTAATAAAGCCAGTTATATATAAATAAATACATAAATACATATATATACATATATATATATATGCTCTATTGGTTTTGTTCCTTGGGAGAACTCTGACTAGTACAGACATCAATTATCTGTTAAGAAAAAAATTTTCATATTTACCTTCTTCAGCCTTTGTTAAGCCCTTAAATCTTTTTGTATACATATGAGTGTCTCCTGGGTATCATACATCTGCTTGAAGAACTTCCTGTAACAGTTTCTGTCATGTACATCTGCCGTCAATTCCCTCAGCCTTTGTTAGTTTGATGAGGCTGTATTAACACTGACATCCTTTTTGAAAGATGTCTTCCTTGTATACAAATTCCTCATCAAAGGAAAACATTGGTTTTCGGTGGTTTAACTATTGTGGCAGCCACACAGGTACCCAATGCAAATGTGCTTTGAGGAGAACTTACTGCAGAGAGCACAGTTGACTGATAATCCCACATGCCATGTGGTTTAATGTACCGTGTCACTCAGAATAGGTCAGCCTCATAAAGTACGGAAAGAAACAGGTCAAACCCTAGCTCATACATAGTTCTTACACAGTAAGGGAAGGAAGAATGGTATCCTTTAACCTATAGTACCTACATTAAACTAGAGTTCACATGGCAAGGTGTCCTCAATAGAAGTGTTGTGTTTTAGAAAAAGGAAAGAGCGAGCCAGGATATGTTTGGTAGACGCACGGTATAGTGTGGGGCACTGGGGCTGTGGAGCCCATGCTGAGGCATCCCTTCCCCTGAGGTACCAGCCACACGACGGACGTAGTATGGAATAGTTTATTTAGGGCATGGGAAGGAGTATTGAAGAGGGAGGGGGAAGAGATAGGCGGGGGTCTGGCCAGGAACGCATAGAGAGAGAGGGGGGTGAGGGGGATGGGGAGAAAGGAGAAGGGGGAGGGAGAGAAGGAACAGAGAGTAATAGAGAAAGAAAATGTACTGGCTGGTTTTGTGTGCCAACTTGACACAGGCTGGAGTCATCACAGAGAAAGGAGCTTCAGGCGAGGAAATGCCTCCATGAGGTCCAACTGTGGGGCACTTTCTCAATTAGTTATCAAGGTGGGAGGGCCCCTTGTGGGTGGTACCATCTCTGGGCTCCTTGGCTTGGGTTCTTTAAGAAAGCAAGCTGAGCAAGCCAGAAGAAGCAAGCCAGTAAGAAATATCCCTCCATGGCCTCTGCATCAGCTCCTGCTTCCTGACCTGCTTGAGTTCCAGTCCTGACTTCCTTTAGTGATGAACAGCAGTATGGAAATGTAAGCTGAATAAACCCTTTTCCTCCCCAGCTTGCTTCTTGGCATGTTGTTTGTGCAGGAATAGGAACCCTGACTAAGACAGAGAATAAGAGTGAGGAGTGGGCAAACAACCCCTTTTATAGTGAGTCAGGCATACCTGGCTGTTGCCAGGGAATTGTGGGGTGGAGCCTAGAAGGAATGCTAATAGGAAGAATATCAAGAATGCCTTGGAAATAAGGGTGAAATCAGGAGTACACCAACTGCCCACCACTCCCACTGACCCTTTTGGGATTTCTGTGCTCCCATCTTATAATGCTGAGCAGGGAAGGGTTAAAGCTCATGAGACTTCAAATGTCTGCAAGCTTGACAAAGAGAACATAGCAAGGTTGTCACTGTACTTACTGTAAGTCACCACTGACACCTGTACACTTTGATGTCCATGTGACCAAGGTCCAAAAGTGACAAGATCCCTTGTCTTGATGTCATTATCCTGAGAACTTGCTCTGCTTTTATGCAACCCAGATGGGGCTGGGGGCATGTGGAACACTTTGTTGGGTAATAGTCTCAGGTCATGAGGAATTGAGTCAGGCTATAGGGGACAACAATTCCTAGCTATAAAGAATGGCTTAGCCCCAGCCTGACTGTTCTGCTTCACATGCAGAAACAATATGCCAGGGTACTGAAAATAACCCACCCTTCTCTGGTCAATCACAGAAAATAGGTGTAACTTCCTGACAGCTACCAATCTATGTGTGTAAGTACACATACATGTCCTACAGTCCTAAATGCATTCAGCCTTCATCCTGTGGAAAGGTCAGGGCCCCTAACTGTTCATTAGACTTTTATTAAAAGCAGTCTCTGCCTGTTGGGATCAAGTCTGTCTGCTTCATTTTTCTTATACTCTCGAGCACATCTTTTTGTGTATATATGTAGGGAAGGCAAGATCTCACTGTGTAGTGTCCCACTGAGTATCTCTGGCTAGGTAGGTAGACCAGATGGCTCTCAAGCTTACAGAGCTCATCTTGCCTCTGTCTCCTTTTGCTGAGACTAAGGATTAATCCATCGCACCTGATCCATGCTTAACCTTTAACTTGAATTTTCACATCTTCTGATTTTCCTAAGAATTGAAATCTATACCCTTCAATGAAAGGTTATGCTACTTAAAGCCTCAGTCCTAAGAATCTTTTTTCTTTATTTCTTCTCTCATACAGTAGATCCAGAAATAAGTGGGCCTCCCAGGGATATGAATACAGCATAACAAGTTACAATAGGCCTAGGCATAAACCCTTGTTCCTGGGGTATACAAGGCAACCCAGTAGGAGGAAAGGGGTCCTAAGGGCAGAGAAAGAGTCAAGGACACCCCCACTCCCATTGTTGGGAGCCCCACATAAACACCAAGCTAACAACCATAACATATATGCAGAGGAAATAGTACAGACCCATGCGGGCTCAGTGATTGCTGCTTCAGTCTCTGAGTCTCTATGAACCCTGCTTAGTTGACTCTCCTGGATCCACCTCTCTGGCTCCTACAATCTTTCCTTCCCCTCTTCTACAGGGATCCCTGAGGGAAAGGACCTCATGGAGCTCTCCAGTTTGGCTCTCTCTGTACTTAATGTTTGGCTATGTGTCTCTGCGTCTGCTCCCATCAGCTGCTGGAAAAAGCCCTCTCTGATGATTGGGCTAGACACCATTCTGTGATATTGATAGGACATCAATAGGAATCATTTTATTGATTATTTTCTATCTTAGGTCTCTGGACCATCTAGCCTCCTACTCCTGGTCATCCAGGCAGTCTTGGGCATGGACTCTCTTTAGTCTTATGGCCCTCAAATTACACCAGCCATTGGTTGGCCATTTCTACAAGTTCTATACCCCTGTTGCCCCAGTGCATCTTGCAGGCAGGACATTTTAGGCTTAGTGGCTGGGTTGGTGTTCCAGTCCCACCACTGGAAGATTTGCCTGTTACAGAAGATGGTTCCTGTATCCTCCATTACTACGAGTCCTTGCTAGAATCACCCTCGTAGAATCCTGGGAGTTTCTACTGCACTAGGTTTCCACATTGCTCCTTAGAGGCTCTCCAGTGCCAGTCGACTCTTCTGTGTTCTCTGTCTCCATCCCTCCCCCTCTACCTGTTCTCTTCTGATCCCATTCCCACATGCTCCCAGTCCACCTACAAAACCTATTCTACTTCCCCTTCCCAGGGAGATCAGTTTGTCCCCTAGAGCCCTCCTTGGTACTTTTCCTTTCTGGCTCTGTGGATTCTAATTCCATCCATTTGCCTGCAGATTTCATGACGTCGTTTTTAACCACTGAGTAATACTCCCATCCTGTAAATGTGCCGCATTTTCTTTATCCATCCTGGGATTTTTTGTTTGTTTGTTTTCACATATGAAGTTGAGTTTTGTTGTTTCAAAATTTTGATGGGGATTCTGTTGAATCTGTAGATTGCTTTTGGTAGGAAGACCATGTTTTACTCTGTTGTTCCTACCAATGGGAGATCTTTCCATCTTCTGAGACAGATTATGAGTTTAAGCACCTGGAAACCCTCTTCATGCAAATGAAGCATTTCCAGCACCTCGGTCCTAGCCTATAATGTACACTCTCCTTGAAAAGCCCCTGCCCACTCCCCAAGGTTTATATTGTTACCCCAAAATAAGAGAGAGGTTTCACTGAATATTGTCTAGAAGAGGTGCATCACTTCCCACAACAGAGAAGAGTAGTAACACTGAAAAACCATTTCAAAGAAGCCCCTCTCTCCACCCGCCTCAGCCCTCATCCTCCCATCCATTCTGTTAATCTGTGTCTTTTTATTGGATACTTGAGACCACTGATGCTGAGAGATATCAGTGACTAATGGTTGGTAATTCCTGTTTTGTTTTTGTTGTTGGTGGTGGTGGTATGAGTGTGAATGTGTACTGTAATTTTATGAGAGGGTTTCTGCCACATTCTTGTGTGATTTGTTCCCAAGAAAATGACACAGAAACCCTGTAATTTATTAATAAGCTGTCCACACTATGCTGGGCAGGTTCTGAGCTATACTAATCCTTCCAAGCTATTAAAACCCATTACTTGCCAAATTAGTATCTCCTAGAAGCTTCTGCCCAGGACAGTTGCCTGTCCTCAGAGTGAACTTCTCTTGACCATGTGTTTCTAGTCCTTCCCACCTAATGGCCGCTTCCTCCCTGTCTTTTTCCTTCTCCTTGTGGTCCCTACCTGGAGCCCCCTATTTGATTTCAAGTTCTTCTCTCTCTCTCTCTCTCTCTCTCTCTCTCTCTCTCTCTCTCTCTCTCTCTCTCTCTCTCTCTCCTGCCCAGGCACAGGCTCTAGCCTTTTATTAACAAATCAGAGATTATCAGGGAGCATTCTTTATAGCACATTGGTCAATACAATGCCCATGTTCAGAGTGCAACCTGATCTTTGGGGCACAGAACTCAACATCTGAATACATCGTGCACAAGACTAACCCTTACAAGTGTGTGTGTATGTGTGTGTGTGTGTGTGTGTGTGTGTGTGTGTGTGTGTTTCCCTTCATTTGGTTTGCTGGTGTGAGATTATTTATTATGTGTTTTGTGGGTGTAGTTAACCTCTTTAGATTGGTGTTTTCCTTCTGGTACATTCTGTGGGGCTGGATTAGTGAGTAAACATTGTTTAAATTTGACTTTATCATGGAATATCTTGTTTCCTTATCTATGGTTATTGAAAGTCTAGGTTGTTATCTATGGTCAGCACATCTGTCAAGGCCCTTCTGGGTCTTAGAGTCTTCGTTGAGAAGTCCGGTGTAATTCTAATAGGTCTGCCTTTATTTGGTACTTGGCCCTTTTGCTTTGCAGCTTTTAATATTCTTTTTTTTTTTTGTCCTGTATGTTTAGGGTTTTAGTTATTATGTAGAGAGAGTATTTTCTTTTCTGCTCCAAGCTATTTGGTGTTCTGTAAGCTTTTTGTACCTTTATAGGCATGTCCTTTAGGTTAAGTAATTTTTCTTCTGCGATTTAAAAAAAAAAATGTTTTCTGGGCCTTTGAGCTGGGATTCTTCTCATTTTTCTATTCTTATTTTCTTAGGGTTGGTCTTTTCATAGTGTCCCAGATTTCCTGGGTGTTTTGTATCAGGAACTTTTTAGACTTAACATTTTCTTTGACCTATGTATCCATTTCTTCTATCATATTTTCAATACCTGAGATTCTTTCTTTCATATCTTGTACTCTGTTGGAAATGCTTGTGTCTGCAGTTCCTGTTTGCTTACCTAGATTTTCCATTTTCAGGATTTCCTCTGTTTCTGTTTTCTTTATTGTTTCTATTTCCATTTTGGGGTCTTGAACAGTTTTATTTGTTGTTTTCAACAGTTTGTTCTTGACTTTCTTTACTGGATTTATTCATTTTCTCCAATTATTTTGTTTGCCTTTTCTTCAATTTCCTTAAGGGGTTTATTCACTTCCTTTTTAAGGACCTCTAGGATCTTCATTTTCATAAGTTGGTTTTGATGTTATTCTCTTGTGCTTCAGTTGTGCTAGAATACTCAGGGCTTGCTGTAGTAGGATACCTGGGCTCTGGTGGTGACATATTGACCTAACTGTTGTTATTTGTGTTCTTACTCCCCTAGGCATCTGGATCTGGGGTGATTATAGGTCTAGGTGCTGATTTATGGGTTTGTCTTTGTTGGATTGGTGTTTTCTTCCTTGATGTCTGTTTCCTCTCTGGTCATCTGGCTGGTGTGGCCTGTGGTTGAGCAGAGAGGCTCCACCTGAGTTGGGGGTTGGACTGTTGGTGGCTGGGGTGGCCCCTAGTCAAGCAGAGGTCTCTGCCTGCGCTGGAGGTTGGGACATGGTGATGAGGTGGGGGGTTGGGTTGGGCATAGGGTGGAGATAGAACTGAGAGTCTGAGGGAGTTCCCTAGGCAGGTGGCCTATCTGGGCTTCTGGCAGCTGGTGTGGCCTCTGGGGGTAGGAGGCACACGCTGAGAGAGTAGAGGTGGCCCCAGGTCTGGTGGACTACCTGAACTTCTGGTGGTTGGAGACTGAGGCTGGTGATTGCCAGTCAGCAGGGTGCCTCCCCTGGAGTTGGAGGCTGAGATATGATGACAAGGACCAGCTCTAAGGATCTCTGCCCTGTGCTTCTTTTTCTTTCTTTTTTTTTTTTCTCTTTCTTTCTTTTTTTTTTTAAAGATTTATTTATTATATGTAAGTACACTGCAGCTGTCTTCAGGCACTCCAGAAGAGGGCGCCAGGATGGTTGTGAGCCACCATGTGGTTGCTGGGATTTGAACTCAGGACCTTTGGAAGAGCAGTCAGTGCTCTAAACCGCTGAGCCATCTCTCCAGCCCCTTTTTTTTTTTTTTTATCTTGATCATAGTCCACACTCTTTCCCTCCAATTTCCCCCAGGACCCTCATTAGCTCCTTTTGAACTTCATGCTCTTTTTATAATATCTGTCTTACCATTTTACTGTTGTGAACAGACACCATGACCAAGGCAACATTAAAAAAACAACATTTAATTGGGGCTAGCTTATAGGTTCAGCGTTTCAGTCCATTATCATCAAGGCAGGAACATAGCAATATCCCAGCAGGCATGGTGCAGGAGGAGCTGAGAGGCATCTGAAAGCTGCTAGCAGGATACTCACCTCTAGGTAGCTAGGACTAGGGTATTAAAGCCCACACCCACAGTGACACACCTACTCCAACAGGACCACACCTCCTAATAGTGCATTCCCTGGCCCAAGGATATACAAACCATCACAATGTCTATCTATCTATCCATCTATCCATCTATCCATCTATCTATCTATCTATGTATCTTTAACCCACTGAATTCAATGCATGCCTGAGATTGGGGCCGTCTACTGAATACTAGGAACCAAAGAGTGGCCATACTCCTATAGAAAAGTGACTTTCTCTCCCTCAGCATCCCATAAACTGCCAACAGTTCTTCGACCAAAAGTAGAGTTTTTATTTTGTTTTGTTTTGTTTTGAGTTTGAATTTGAGATTTTTAGACAGGGTCTTAAGATGTTAACCCTTACTGCTCGGCCTAGAACTTGTTGTGATTGTCAGGCTGGCCTCCAACACACAGATACCCACATGCATCTTCTCTCCAAGCAGCTCTGGGCCGGAATTTGTATAGGTCTTGGGTAAGTAATCTCAGCTTCTGTGAGTTCATGTGTGCAGTAGCCATGCATGTCCAGAGGACAGCATTTTGCAGTTCTCCTCATCCTCTGTCTCTTACATTCTTTCTGCCTTCGCCTTGAGGGTTCTCAGAGCTGCTGGGTTGGTTTGATACAGATGTCCTATCTAGGGTTGAGTAACTACAGTAACTTAGCCTTAGTACTTCGAGCAGAAATGTGTCTCTGCATTGACCATTACCCACTACAGCAAGAAACTTCTCTTGCTGGGTGCAGCATGACTGTTTAGAAAAACAGCATCAAAAGGTTCAAATCTGGGGCCTATAGTTTCCCTAGCCACTCCGGGCATGAATTCCTGCTTGTGGCGCAAGCCTCAACTCCAATCAGAAGAGCAACTTGGTTATTCCCATAAACAATGCTGTACATCTTGCCCGACAGGTTAACATTGTGGCATGCAGGGGCCAGTGCTAGATAAGACCAATGATGGCCGTTCTCCCCTGCATCCTGTATAAGACTTTCCAAAGCTATGAAGGTGACCCGGGGGGTGGTTTCCTGATCAGTTCCTGAGGTTTCTTTGTCCTACAACAGTTATGTTCTGACCCCATCCCTAGCATAGCTGTAGCCATTTTGTTCCTTGCATGCCAGCTATGTCATACTGTTGCTGTAACACGCCTGCCAGTCATTGACACAGAAGTGACTTGGCTCAAGGACTTGCTGACCACATGCCTTATTTTGCTCCGTATGTTCTGAATGTTCTGTACAAGGTTTGCTAATCATAAGAAATTCCACAAAGCTTTACAAGGGGCCCGTCAAATCAAAGATTAATATGAAATGGTCATCCCTTCCTGTACCTACATATGAGCTCACTGATTTTTTGTGACTGACACTAAAGAATGTGACTAATAAGCCAAAACATTAAGATTATAATACTCATGCTCTGTTATCTCGGTGCTCTGAGAGTCCTCTGTTCACCCCCCCATCCACCAACCCCCTTAACTTACTCAGAACCAATCAGCCTAAAGGCTAGTGGATAATGCTTTGCCTCCTCTCCTTGTCCTTTAAGTGTTTGGACCTGGTTTCTCCTATGAAAAGCCTATCCTGAGAGCAGACTAGTACCACGATCTTTTTTGTGGTCCTGGACATCCAGCATTATGGTGTGCATTCAATAAACTATTCTTGCTTCACTGAGATCAGTTCTTGTTTGGTGTGAGTGGAGATTTCTTTTTTCCTTTTCCTTTTTTGGTTTTTTCGAGACAGGGTTTCTTTGTATATGTTCCTTGCTGTCCTGGAACTCAAGCTGTAGACCAGGCTGGCCTCGAACTCAGAAATCCACCTGCTTCTGCTTCCCAAGTGCTGGGATTAAAGGCGTGCACCACCACTGCCTGACTTTTTTTTTTTTAAGTATATTTTAAATTAGCTTACAAACTAGTGTGGCGTCATAAGGCTTCTTCACGCCTCCGTAGCTTTGGTTGTTTCTCAGAGGGGCTAGTTCTTACTGCAGTTGCCTGCTTGCCTTCCTATCTTCTGTATTAATCAACACCAAGGACAACAATGAACCTTGTCAGGCACAAATAGGAAATAAATTTATTAGGAAGATACTGGGTGACTCAAAAAAACGTCTGGGAAATGGAGCAGCAGGATTTGAAGACTTGCAGGATCCAGCAGGCAGCTGGGGAGGAGTACAGAGCAGGTCCTTGGCATCAGTGACATCCATTACTGCCGTTTGGTGGCTCCAATGGTACCAAACAGTAATAACGGATGTCATTGATGCCAGGGTATAGCTTACATTGCTATAAGCAAAACTTGCCCACCTCTTCCTCCTTGAATCGTTCCTTCTGAGTTTTAGGAAGAGCGTCTGATTGCAAAGTGTAGCTCACGCCTGTTTCCATTTGTTTTGAGACAGGGCGTCGCTGTGCTGCTCCGGATGATCCTGAATCCACAGCCTCAAGCGATTCTTCTGTCAGCCTCCTGAGCAGCTAGAACTCTTAGCATTTCTTCTAGACTCCACCCCACAGTGACCTGGCAGCAATCAGGTGTGCTTGACTCACTATAAAAGGAGTTGCTTGCCCCTCATCATTCTCTTCTCATACTCTCTTCCCTTCTTTTCCTTCCCCTTCCCTTCCCCCTTCTCTCCACGTGCTCATGGCCATCATCATCATCATCATCATCATCATCATCATCATCATCATCATATTCTCTCTCTCTCTCTCTCTCTCTCTCTGTGTGTGTGTGTGTGTGTGTGTGTGTGTGTGTGTGTGTGTGTCTACCCCCTCAACTCCCCTCCCCATGCCGTGAATAGACTCTATTCTATACTATACCTTCGTGGCTGGTCCTTCATCCCCCGCACCGTACTGCACCTCCACCAAACATACCCCTGGCTTCTTTTTCTTTTTATAGAACACAACAAGAACTATATGCACAAACCACAGCATTCAACTTCGTTGCTCCCAATTTCCCCAGACTGGAAGAATCAAGGTTGACTTTGGATTAAGGTGTGCCTTAGTTATTTTTCTGTTTCTGTGATAAGAGTACAAGCTGGACAGTGGTGGTACATGCAGCACTGGGGTGGGGGTGGGGTGCAGGTGGATCTCTGTGAGTTCAAGGCCAAGTCTGGTCTATAGATCGGGTTTCAGGATTGCCAGGACTACACAGAGAAACCCTGACTAAAAAGAAAAAAAAAAAGCAAAGAAAAGAAAAAAAGAGAATAAAAATAAAAGAAAAAAAAAACAGTAATAAAACAGCAGCAACAACAAAACAGCAAAAGCAGTTAAGGAAGGAAAGGTTGTGTTGGCGCATACAGCCCAAGGTTAAGGTTCGTCATGATGGGAAAATCCCAGGGGCAGGAGCTTGAGGAGGTGGGCGCTACCTTTCACCCACAGCCAGGAAGCAAGAGCAGTGAGCGCTCCAGCTCAGCTCACAGTCTTCACTTTAAACAGTCTGATTCTCCTGCTGGGGAGGGGCTCTACCCAGGGGAGAGCTCTTCCCAAATTAACACAGCTGTGATCACCCTTCCTGGGTATGCCCGAAGCTTCTTCTCTTAGGTGATTCTAGGAGCAATCAAGTTGTCAGTTTTGATTAAGTGCAAAACCGTATTTTCATGGATTCTATACTGACCTCCGTTTGGGTCCAGCACAGTGTGGGAATTCTCTGGGGTTCTGTACACACACACACACACACACACACACACACACACTCACACACTCACACACACGTGTTATCTTTTTCATCATGACTTGCCTTAGTTCCTTTAGCATTTTCTTGCTGTTGTTAACATTTCACTTTGCCTATTTTCTCTGCAACACTGTTTGAACCCATTTCTCATGACAAAGAAAGAATACAAAGGTATTCTATACCTTTTCTGTGTTAAGGGCTATTTGACTCTGGAAAAAGATCTCTGAACATGTAGCCAAAGTTACTTGTCTTCAGCAATCCTGTTCTGCTTTCTAAATGCTGTGTATACATCTTAAACCATTGTACTTATAAAGGGATCTATTTATTCACCCAAATCTAGTATTCTTCTGCCTAAGGTAAACCTTTAATTTTTGTTGCATTGTATTGTTTTCCTAAATTACCACATTTTTAAAACTTGTTTTTAATTCTTAATTTTTATGGTCTATGGGCTTAGGAATCTTTCTTTAGTATTGTCTACAATAACAAAAATAAGATATTAATGTCGAATGATAGTGGACTAGCTGAAGAAATTATGACATTTTCATATAACAGAATCCAATGCAACTATTTAAGAAATGGTGCAGATTCATACAGACTAGTCTGAGGCCATATGGGAGCGGGTCAGAAGTGAATGCATGATCTATTTCCACTTGTGAAAACGTCATAGATGTAAACACTCTCTCCAGAAGGGCACACAGGGAGTTCATCGTAGTGTTTGCCTCTGAAGAGGTAATCTGTTGGGCAGGGATTAGTGGTGGCGGTGGAGAAATTGTTTTCCCTGGAGTTTCCATATGCTTCCAAAATAGGATCCTTCTTCCACACTACTAGGAGAAATCCAGAGGTGCTGACAAACGTTATAGTCATTTATGATTCCTGTGAAAGACCTTGAAAAAGCAAAAACTGTTCAAAGAACAGTTTTCTCAGAGGTTAAATATTTTCTGATTTCTCAGTTTGAATACCATAAAAATTTTGGGGAAAGTAAGCTCTGTAATTTCACATTGGTCTCTTTGCAGAAGGAGGCCTCGGTTTTTCTTTCCCTTTGCCGTGGTGCTGTGAAGGGAACCTACACCCCACCATGTTAGGTGCATCTTGTACTTCCAAGCTATAGCCCGGTTCTGATTTTCATTTTAAAGCATTCTAGGGCACAGAGGTTAGCTATGTACCTGTATCCCTCCTATGCTATTTACTTGTTCAGCAAATGTTGGTCATCTATGGGAGCAGGTCAATGTCATAGACTGTGGTATCTTAACCACTATACAGGGTTACAGATTCTCCAGTGAGGAAAAAAAAAAAGCAAAAACCGTAATAATGGTAACTTTTGAAGAAAATTCAACATTTATTTATATAGTGTGTAGATGTTGGGGCATGAGCTACATGCCAGGACACACACCTAGAGGTCAGAGGACAGGCACCTTCTGCAGCTGGTTCTCTCCGTCTATAATGCAGGTCCTGGGGATGAAACTCAGGTTGTCATGCATGACAGCAACCTTCTGAGCCATGCCACTGGCCCACAGATAATGCTAACTCTTGCTCTGTTATCGAAAGCATAGTTCAGAGCAATCTTACTCCAAGTTCTTGTTGCGGATATAGCTTAGTTGCTAGAGTACTTGTTTAGTAGGCACGGCCCTGGATTTGATCTCCAGCATCACACAAAATGCTAAGCCTATAATCCTAGCACTTGGGAAGGGGAGGGAGAAGGATCAGAAGGGAGTCCTTAGCGACATAGAGCTTCAGTTCAGCCTGGGCTACGGGAACTCTTCTTTCAAAACAGAACAAACAAACAAACAAAATCCTCAAATTCTCAAAATAAGTAGAAAAGATCTGAGAATTGTGTATGCTTAGGCCTATCTATTTCCAAACTGCGCTTTCTTTTCCTTCCTCTCAGTATTCCAGAAATTGGCAGGAGTATTTTAAGAAACAAACTTGTTTGTTTTGCAGTTGGGATTGAACCCACGCCTCGTTTGTAACGAGGCAAGAGCTCTACCACTGAGCTATACCCCGGACTCCAGCGTTCTTATTTTTACATACAAGCTTTTGTAGAACAAGTCGAGTAATAGACCACACAGATGTCATAGCAGCAGTTTTTGTGTGCTTTAAATAAGTACAATTTTGTTTGAATACTTTTCCCAATTTATTTAGGACGTTAGAAACTACAGCAAGATATTGCAGAATTGTAAATAAAATAATACTCACAGCCCCCACCCTCCAGTTTGGCACTCTATGGACATCTAGCAATGATATGAGAATCAGTCTTCAGGTTTTTTGGTTTTTTTGTTTGTTTGTTTGTTTGTTTGTTTTGTTTTTGGTTTTTCGAGACAGGGTTTCTCTGTGTAGCCCTGGCTGTCCTGAACTCACTTTGTAGACCAGGCTGGCCTCGACTCAGAAATCTGCCTGCCTCTGCCTCCCAAGTGCTGGGATTACAGGCGTGCGCCACCACCGCCCGGCCAGTCTTCAGGTTTTTAAAAAAATTTATTTGTGTATTTTATATATATGAGTGGTCTGTCTTTGGACCAGAAGAGGGCATCAGATCCCACGAAGAGGGTTGTGAGCCTCATGTGGGTGCTGGGGTTTAAACTCAGGTCCTCTGAGAGAGCAGCTGGGGCTCTTATCTGCTGAGCCATCTCTCTAGTCCCAGTTTTCAGTTCTTCTCTAAAACAGACGACGATTTCCACCTTGAGCCATTTGTTTCTCTGAACAACAACAACAACAACAACAACAACAAAAAACGCAAAACAAGAGAGATGGAGACCTGTGAGGCTCCAGGCAGCCAAGTTCTACCTCTAACCCTTGAGTGGTGACGGCCACTTGGTAGTAACCGACCCGAGCCTAAAAGGAAGCTGTGAAGAGCCACCGGGGTAGTCCATGACTGTTGAAGTATCTTCTTGCTTGCTTTCTCCCTTTATTTCATTCATTCATTCATTCATTCATTTGTCCATTCATTCATTCAGCTTAGTCATTCTGGATAGAGACTCTGGAACTAGATTGCCTGGGTTTTAATCCTGACTTAACTACCTATTACTACTCTGACCTTGATCAAATTATTCAACTGCTGTGTACTCTAGCTTATATTAGGACGACGATGATGATGATGATGTAGAATTGTAATACCTCCTAGAGTAGTTTAATATTTGTTCTCTGAAACAGTTCTAGGTTCCAGTAGACAGTATTAGTGGTATTTCTTCCATCAGCCTGCTAATTAGATGAATAAATTATGCATTGAGAAACCGCTAGGGTCTACATGTTAAGCCAGGTGTTTGGGATATGGTGGTGAGTGAGATGGTCACAACATCTGCTTCCATAACTCCGAGCCTATAGAGACAGGCCATTTCAGATGTGACTACGGGACCGAATAAAATGTGGGGTGTTTTGATGGAGGGAGAGAAAGGTGTTATGGGAACACTGGGGGCGATTCTTCTAACCAAGGTCACACGGAGGTCTCCTTGTTCTCAGAGGGAATCTGGAAGGCACCTGAGAAGGCGATGTCGTCTACGGTTATGTGAATCTGAGAAGCCCAGCTCTGTGTGAGCGTGAGCGCCACTGCACGATGCTGGGAGCGTCGCTTACTTAACTGTTCGTTTGTTTGTTTTGGTTTTGGTTTTGGTTTGGTTTGGTTTGGTTCTGGTTTTTCCAGACAGGGTTTCTCCGTGTAGTCCTGGCTGTCCTGGAACTCACTCTGTAGACCAGGCTGGCCTCGAACTCAGAAATCCGCCTGCCTCTGCCTCCCAAGTACTGGGATTACAGGCGTGTGCCACCACGCCTGGCCATTTGTTTGTTTTTAAGATTTCTGTGTTTAGCTGTACTGAAACTAGCCATAAAGGCCAGGCTGGCCTTGAACTCAGAGATCCTCCTGCCTCTTTCTCCCGCATGCTTGGATTAATAGTGTGCACTGCCATCCCAGCGTCACTTCCTTAACTTTTAAGGAGTGAAGATTAAATGAGCTTGCCCATCTCGAACAGAATAATATATGGAATATGAGACGAAAACCTTCACCTACACGATAAGCATTAGATATTACTATACATTAGTAAGTATTAGGTCAAGTGATAATCAGATAATAACACGATAATGTGGATACCATTGGGTTTTGTCTGTCTTTAAGTAAAAAAAAAAAAATCACCTCCTCTTTTACATTTTGTAAACGTTTTAGAGCAGGGTATATTGTGGGGGCCTACTGGAGACTGAATTTGGGGACTTATGCATGCTAGACAACCTCTACCAACGAGCCACGCCCTTAGCAGCACCTTGAGCATAGTAATTTTCTTGCCTCTTTTGCTTAAGTCAGTTCTGCAGCCTCTCTCTTTATCCCCTTTCAGTCTAGCCTTTAGTACAGACTTAAAAGAGACCTTTGTAGAACTATGAGAGTGCCGTGTAGACCCCATCTATGCACAGATGATACCAGCATCACTGAGAAAGGATTTCATCTTCCTTTCTCTAGACCAGAGGGAACATTGAACTTACGGTTGGATCACATGGGCTGTGTCTAGCTGTGCTATCTCCTGAATAATCTTAGACAGCCAACTGACTTGTCTGACCCTCAGTTTACCCACTTGTAAAACTGTCACTTATTAAAGCTTTATGAGGAAAAAATGAGACAATACATGCAGAAGGATCCTGTAAAGATCGATTCATTTG
This sequence comes from Apodemus agrarius, assembly GCA_964023405.1. NCBI lineage: Eukaryota > Metazoa > Chordata > Mammalia > Rodentia > Muridae > Apodemus > Apodemus agrarius. The sequence continues at coordinate 60,273,329 of OZ030006.1, forward strand.
GAAATATGTTCACACATATTCGTCTGTCATGCACGGGACTTGATCTACTTTTTTACGTTGCTGGCCCCATCCTTGAGCTGTCTTATTACCTCGCGAGTTCTAATCTATCTATTCTCAAGCTTTAGCTACTTCCTTCACTGCCACATCAATCTAAGAAGCACACCTAGAGTTTAAGTTCTTGGGAGGGGTAAATTTGTAGATTCCAGGAGAAAGCCCTGAAGGTTTTCTTCTTGTTTCTTTTTCTCCCCATTCTCTTTCTCCCCTTTCTCCTTCACTTCCTAAGAACCCTTCATCTACTCATTCAATGAAAAAGAAAAGAGGCAGAAACATTTTTGTCCCTTTCCCCTACCTAAATTTCCATGCTGCTTCAATTTCTTCATTCTTTAACGTGTGTGTGTGTGTGTGTGTGTGTGTGTGTGTGTGTGTATTGGGGGGGCACTAGTACTGGATCTCTTTCTTTTTTCTGTTTGCTTTACTTGGTTGAGGTCTTAATAATAAATACATTGAATTTACCTGGAGATACCATAATATACTTGACATTAATAAGAGCCCAGAGTACATTTCATACATTTAGATCAAGTGATTTACTCAAGGGAATTTTCAAGGGTGTTAAAAATAGAGATCTGAATCCAGACAGTTTTGTTTAGAGACTTCTGAGGGGGTGAAATAGTGCCAGTTGCAGACTAAGGTCTTTATTAAGAGAGGGAGAAATGCAACATGCAAAGAATTGCAAAACGCCACCAGGGAAATGTCTGAATATTTTTGAACTTTTGGCAGAGATGTGTTCGTCTGGAATACACTTCCTTGTCTGTCTGTGTTTAATCACAGTCACAGCTTAGCACGATAGCATGTAATAAGGAAGCAAAAGTTACAGAAATATTTCATTAATCCAGATCCTTTTAAATTAATACCTGGAAATTTGTTCTTGCATCAAAAAAATAAAGATAGCATATTAAGATAATAATTGCATGTCCTGGCTTTTTTTTCTCAAAAACTACTTATTAAACTTTGTCCCATTTTTGGCTCATATATTTTGGAGGTCCTATATAAAGAAAATTTAGCCGGGCAGTGGTGGCACACCCCTGTAATCCCAGCACTCTGGGAGGCAGAGGCAGAGGCAGAGGCAGGCAGATTTCTGAGTTCGAGGCCAGCCTGGTCTACAGAGTGAGTTCCAGGACAGTCAGGGCTATACAGAGAAACCCTGTCTCGAAAAAAACAAATCCAAAAAACCAAAAGAAAGAAAGAAAGAAAGAAGGAAAGAAAGAAAGAAAGAAAGAAAGAAAGAAAATTTAATTTCACTTTATATGTGAGTGTGTCTACAAATGTTTTTAAACATGCATGCTAATGCCAGTGGAGGCCAGAAGAGGACACCAGATCCCCTAAAGCTGTAGCTACAGGTGGGTTATGAACAGCCTCATGTCATTGTTGGGAACTAAACTCTGTAAACTCCCGGTTCTCAAGATAGATCAGCGACTGTTCTTGACCATTGAACCCTCTCTCCAGCCCCTGCCATGAAATCTTTCCTTAGACTAAGACAGGCACTGCTCTGTAAGCTCAAAGGTGAGTGTGCAGAGGTGAGATTCGGGAGTTACAGCCCATACATTCCACAGATCCATGCTCTGTTTGTTGTGCTGGGAATGGAAGCCAGGGCATAAGCAGGTCAAGCCCTCTACCAGCGGGCTGTGGCTCCTGACCTAGAGAACGGTTAAGCTCCTGTCTGTCTTGAACAGGGCACCGCACACCAATCCCCTCTTTGTGTTTTCAACCAGCTTTACTCCTGTCAGAGCATTCTAGCTGGTTTGAAGGCTTCGGAGACGCTGTGAAGGAACTCCCCTTCAGACGCAAGGAGCACTGCGGTCCCGGCTGCTGACCAGGGGTCGTGCTTCCGGCAGGCTTGCTCCAGCCCTCGCGCTCCAGGCCAAGTCCACGGCCTTCGGGAGACTTCTCTCCAGGCATCCTAGGACTCTCGGTGACTCTGATCACTCTGTAAATATTTTTGCTGATACCATGGGGAGGCAGGCAAACTCCTGACATTCCCGACTCAACAGAATGCTTGAGCTCATGCAACTCGGGGCTTGGGATTGGTCATTCCGTAAGGCTTGTGGTTGGAAGTTGTCTGTTGTGATTGGTGCAGGTTGCATCTGTAATGGCCCATGCTTGCTGCCCCCTTTCTGGCAATATAACCAAGCAGGCCTTCTTCCATGTATCTCAGCAATAGGCTCAATAAAATCTTCTCTTTTATAGTTTTCTTACCTATTTGTGACCTTGATCACAAGTAGAGAAGGCTGAGGTGGTAACAGGATGAGAAAAGCGGCAGTGGCCGTCCCAGTGGCCGCAGCAACTGTCCACACCCATTTCTATTTCTTTCTTTTTTCTTTTCTTTTTCTTTTTTCCTTTTCCTTTCTCTCTCTCTCTCTCTCTCTCTCTCTCTCTCTCTCTCTCTCTCTCTCTCTTGAGACAGGGTTTCTCAGTATAGCCCTGGCTGTCCTGGTATTTACTCTGTAGACCAGGCTGGCCTCGAACTTAGAAATCCACCTGCCTCTGCCTCCCAAGTGCTGGGATTAAAGGCATGCGCCACCACCGCTGCTGCCGCCAGGCTCCCATTTCTATTTCCTTCTAGTAAGTGCATGCTCAGCATTCGCAAGGCTCTGAGTTCAATCCCAGCCTCTTCACCCCATGGTTTTCCTTTTTAATTTTTCTCTCTGTGTGCTATGTGTATGTTCATGCATGTTTGCATGCCTATGATGTTGGGGATAATCCTGGATTTCTCTTCTGCCTTATTTATTAGGTCAGGATCTTTCAACCAAACCCAGCGTTCAGCGATATGGCTAGTCTTTCTAGGCAGTTTGCTGGGGGATCAGATCCTATTTTTGCCTCCCAAGGCTGGTGTGGTGACTAATTTTGGTTGTCACCTTGACTGCCTCAGGAGTTAGCTAAAACGCAAGCAGCTGGGTACACCTGTGGGAAATGTCCTTAACTGGAGGATCATTTGAGGTCAGAACACTTACCCTAAATCCGGGACATATCTTCTGGTCGAGGCCCACGTGAAAGGTCACGGAAGAAGAAAGTTTATGCTTTTTGCTTGCTTGCCTTTACTCTCACTGAAAGTTCATCTACCCCACTGCTGAGGCATTCCTTCACAATGGATTTTTTCTTCAGGAATCCAACGTGGACTGAAGACCGTCAGCTCTTTTTGGAATCCCCAGGACTCCAGCACCAGCTTAGGACTGCTGAGACATCCAGTATCATGGACAGAAAGACTATTGGATTCTTGGACTTTTTGTCAGGAGACAGTCACTGTAGGAATACCCAGACTATAAGCCATGTTAATAAATTCCTTACACACACACACACACACACACACACACACGATTTATTAGTTCCGTTCCTTTAGAGAATCCTGACTAATTCAACCAGAATCACAGGTTGCCTATTACACCACATAGTGGGGTTCAGGGGAATCTGAATTCAGTCCATACACTCCTGATACAAATACTTTGATAAACGAGTCATCTGCTCCACCTCAGACTTTCTTTTTCTACAAAAAACCGACTTCTGAGTTGCGGCGTTTATGGCTGCTACTGATCGGAGCATGCGCACATGTTATTCCCGACTGAGCCTAGGGCATTGCACCCAGAAAAGATAGAAAGCTTAAGGAAGAGCTAAATTCTCCCGGAGTTCCTGCTGCCGCTCAGACCATCGAACGTTAGAAGCATTCGGCTTAGTCTTATGACTGCTTTTGGGTTTGCTCAATGTGTACTTCAAAACGTGCAGAGCTGCGTAGCGTGACTCAGTCATATGGTTGCGTCAAGAGGGCTATGAGAATCTCAACCACAGAACTTACCGGTGCTGTTCAGTGCTGAATTGATGATACATCTTTATTCACTGATGAGCCCTTTCTGCAGCTTCTTCTTCTTCTTCTTCTTCTTCTTCTTCTTCTTCTTCTTCTTCTTCTTCTTCTTCTTCTTCTTTTTTGACACAGGGTTTTCTCTGTATAGCCCCGGCTGTCCTGGAACTCACTCTGTAGACCAGGCTGGCCTCCAACTCAGAGATCCGCTTGTCTCTGCCTCCCAAGTGTTGGGATTACAGGCGTGCGCCACCACCGCCCGGCTCTTTCTGCAGCTTCTAATCCGGACTCTTTTAAGTCTTATGAATTGATTTGCACACATAGGAGGAAATATCTTTCATATTCACATCGGACAATCCAGCATCAGGAGAGGAACTCATCCTCCTAGTCCCAGAGTTTCCAGATACTCTCAAGAGAGTATCTTGATGCACTACATCCTTATGATCCTTCAAGAAGCCCATAGTACACCCTGGTCATGGATATAAGTCAGCTTCTTGTGCTGCAACAAAATACCCAAAGGCAATAAAATTAGTGAGAGGGTTTACTTTAGTTTAGAGTTTCAAAGATTTTAGTCCGTGGTCTCTGGGCTCCCTTGGTCTCTGGGCTCCCTTGCTCTGGGCCTGTGGGGAGGCAGACTATCCCGAGGGGCAGTGTGGAATAGGATATGTCTGCTTACCTCAGATGTCCAGGAAGCAGAGAGGGGCCTTCTTTCATAACAACACCTCACTTCCCAAACATGTGAAGCCACAAATTCAAAAATGAATGAATTCATCCCTGAAGTCAGAGCCCTCACTATTCAATCACCTCCCAAAGGCCCACTTTTGAATGCCGCTGCACTGGGGACAAGTTTTCAGCACAGGAGCTTTGGGGCACATTAAACATTTAAACAAGACCAGGGTGTGCTGGTGCACACCTTTAATCCCAGCACAAGGAAGGTATATCTCTGTGAGTTCAAAACCAGCCAGGTTTACAGAGTGAGTTCCAGGATAACCAGCATTATATCTAGAAAGACCCAGCCTAGAAAAGAAAAAATTTAGTGGGGTTGCAGAGATGGCTCAGAGGTAAAGAGCACTGAGTTCAATTCTCAGCAAGCATGTGGGGGCTCATAACCATCTACGATGAGATCTGGTGCCCTCTTCTGGCCTGCAGACATACAAGCCAGCAAAAGCTGTACATGTAGTAAGTAACATCTTTTAGAAAAATTAGTGATAATGAGGAGGAAGATAGGACCTTTCCTTGGTTCATTCTTACCCATTTGACAAACTTTTATTCATTATTTACTGGGCATCCTTCTATATGGATATTTCTGTCCAGAAGGAAGAAGTTACAAAGACTAAAGTGCACTGTAAGAACACAAGAGGGAGTCTAACTCAGTCTGTGCTAGGAATGGAATGAGGGGACGTAACACCAAAGTCAAGGCTTGAAGGCCAAGGACGAGTAACCAGATGAAGAGGATGCTCTACAGAGATCACGTCAGCAATGCGGGGAGGAGGAGGATATGGCAGTAAGAGGGTAGGGAGGGTTTTAGGAAGAGGCTGGTTACAATGTAGAAGACGACCTGGAAGCAAGTGGGACTGAAGGTGTAAGGATGGGCTCTAAGGCCTCAGCTTGTGGAAAGTCCCCCTTTCATGTGACCCATTCGCTACATTATGATTGTCAGTCCCTGTGGTGGGGAGATCTTAGGGGAATATATTTCCTTCTCCAACACAAGACTGTCAGTATCCCAGGGCAAATATGACTCGGTGGGAGCCTTTTAATACACACTGATCACAATAAGCGAATTGTTTTAGTGTGAGGCCAAGTGTCATGGGGCTTAGGACTATCATATAGATAGGTAAAATAGGGCGATGGGGATATCAGTAGAGAAGACCCTGAGCCAGCTGTGGCAGCTGTGGCGGTAGGAGGACCTAAGGATGACGTCATACAGTTTCCACTAACACAGACCATGTGACTTGGAGGAGTGGTGTGATCAGAGGATAAGTTAGTGGGTGGTTCTCAGGGAGATAGAAAGGAAGTGGGGGGGGCAATTCAGATGTACAGAACAGGTGCAAAGGCCTTGGTACATGACTTGGTAAATAGTATCTTCACAGGAAGATGAAAGTCCAGAATGATCAGAGCAAAGCACACTACAGGAAGAAAGTGTGTGGGAGGTTGAAGAAGGACACAACACATCAGGAACTTGCTAAGAAGTTTTCGAATGACACCATTATGTAATAGAATATTAATGAGGACCAAACATGACATCCTTGTGGATTTGAAAACCACTCTAAGAATCCCCAAGGGAGAACGAGCTGGAAATCAGAGAGACTGTTTCAAAGATGGTTGGAAAATATCAAGTATGAAATGAAAACCTTCAAAGAAGAATGGGCCAGATGGGACGTAGGAGAAAAGAGCCCTGGGAGTGTTTACAAGGTAGAATGGACAAGCGTCAGCAGCTGAAGGGAGCTCAGAGCAGCTCCCGTGTTTCTGACCTCCCCATTTTTATGGCAGCAGGTGATGCTTCACCTGGGCAGGAGTCCTAATGTTCTCAGACAGAAATCACAAGTGGGCAAGGAATCGTTCATTCAGAATGGCAGTCTGCAGCCCTTGAGCACCCAAAGCCTAGGATTTAGAGTGACAGACCCAGAGGCTTATAGCTCCAAGCTCTGGAAGTAGAGGGCTGTTGCTCCAGACTTTTGACGTTAGAGACTTAGTCATGATATTCTTCTGTTTCAAGGGTTGTTGCTCTGACCTTTATCCTCTCCGTCTTAGTTCGTTTTCCTGTTGCTGTTTTAAAATGCCCCGACAAATGCTACTCAAGAGAGAAGGAATTCACTTCATCTCCTAGTGCAAGGTTAGAATGTATTCTGTCTAGACAAAAGGAGCTTACGACCACACCAGGAAGCACAGAATGGTGAATCCATGCGTGCTGCTGCCCTGCTCCCTCTCCACTCTTCTAATCAGGGATCCCGGACATAGGATGGGCCACCCTTCCTGAGGCATCTTTCCTCCCACCTCGATAAACATAGTCAAAATAATGGTCCACAGGCATTCCCAGAAGCCTGTGTCTCAGGCGAGTGTAGAGTCTGTCAAGTTGACAATTAACACGAGTCACCATATAAACTATGCTTATGCTGCTTAGTGACTATTGTAATTTGTGGCTTCTAGAAGTACTGAGGAGATCAGGAGGCAGCAGCAAGTAGTATCTGTTCGTGTCACAGCTCATGGGCCCGTAGTCTTCGGCAGTGCATTTCCTGTCTCAGGCCCAGAGTCTCTGGGCTCCGGGTCCTTAAGGTTTAGCAGCTTTTCAGACCCGTCCCTTGCTGCAACGAAAGCCCAGTCTCCACCCCCTCTTGTTCTTTATGTCCTTCTGTCCTCTGTTGACTTCTTTCTATTTCCACAGTACATTCCTGACATTCTCTCCCAGTTCTTAGGGTGTCAGTTCCCTATGACCCTCTGGGACCCGCCAGCCACTCTGTGTCTGAACCTGCTGCCATTGTTGCCCCTGTGACCTTTGCTTCTGTAACTGCTCTGCTGTCACTTCATCTGCCTGTTTTTACGTTTACCAGCCTAGCAAGCCACACTGGCCCTGTGGCCCATACTTTTAGTCCCAGCACTTGGGAGGTAGAGGCCAGTGGGTTTCTGTGAGTTTGAGGCCAACCTAGTCTACCAAGTTAGTCCAGGACAGCCAGGGCTCTGTTATAAAGATACCTTTTGTTTTATTTTCTTTTATTCATTTGTTTTTGAAACAGGATTTCTGCATGTAGCCCTCGCTGTCCTAGGACTCACTCTGTAGACCAGGCTGGCCTTGAAACTCACACAGACTTGCCTGCCTAACGCTAGGATTAAAGGCATGAGCTACCACCACCTTGCTTTAATTAAGATTTTTTTTTTATTTTGAGAGAGAACCTTTTAATGGCAACTAAGGATGTAACAGCAGAGGCAGTTCAAAAAGGGTATCTCCCGACTGACTTGAAAAGAAAACCAAACAGCCAGCTTACATAGCCAGAAGAGGTATTTGGTAAGGGTATTCACACCAACCATGGCACAATCCTTCATGCAAATAAGAAATTATGTTCTGTACCAATCACAAATCCTCTGACGAGTCAACACCAGGAAGGGTGCTCCTCCTATAGCCTGGGTGAAACTGGCTGCAGGGTCACTGGGAGTTCACTTAGGCTGATCTTATTCCAGTGCAGTCAAAGGCTAGGACAGGCTGTCTGGAGTGACCGCGACTGGAGCATGTCTTCAGCCGTGCAGATGTGAGTGTATCCTCAGGGTGACTGTAAACTCTCCAAAATAGCAGGGCTGCTGTAAGGGCAGTCTGGCCAGTCGCCAGTAAAAGGCGTGCTTGGCTTAGAGCTCTCCACTGAGGGCTTCCAAATATAAGTGAGGAGCTTTCAAACAGTTCGCTACTGGCAGTAGTCATTCACAGGGATCATTATATTTCACAGTCGACTTCATGAAAGCTCAAGGCAGAATAGTTCTAACAGCATGTAGAAGTCACTTAGTAGGCTTTTAAGGCTTTTTTCTCATCTCACTAGCCCACTTCCATTCTACAATGTGGTTTTCATTTCTTTTGTTTTGTTTTGTTTTGTTTTGTTTTTCAGACGGTTTCTCTGTGTAGCCCTGACTGTCCTGGAACTCACTCTGTAGATCAGGCTGGCTTTGAACTCAGAAATCTGCCTGCCTCTGCCCAGGTGCTGGGATTACAGGCGTGTGCCACCACTGCTCTACTGTTTTTCGTTTTTTAATGTCTGTTTTTATTCCGTGCCTAACTTGAAAGGCACACATTGCCTTTTCTCCAACTCTACTGGTGGCTGCTGGGACTTTCACCGCACCTCTACTACGCTTTTCTTTTTAACACTAATAAAATTGTTGTTGAGATTTTTAAAATGTTACTCAAGAGGGCTGGAGAGATGGCTCAGTGGTTAAGAGCACTGACTGCTCTTCCGAAGGTCCTGAGTTCAAATCCCAGCAACCACATGGTGGCTCACAACCATCTGTAATAAGATCTGACGCCCTTTTCTGGTGTGTCTGACTGAAGACAGCTATAGTGTTACATATAATAAATAAATGAATCTTAAAAAAAATGTTACTCAATAGTGGCTGGAGAGACAGCTCATTAAGACAGCTAAGAACACTGTCTGTTCTTCCAGAGGTCCTGATTTGACTCCCAGCAACCACAGTTTGGTTCACAACCATCTATACTGGGATCTGATGCACCCTTCCTGCATGAAGGTGTACATGCAGATAGAGCAATCAAACATAAAATAATAAATGAATAAATCCTTTAAAAAGTTACCCAATAGTAATGTTTAACAATGGTTTAGTATGGCACTGAAGAAGTGTTTCCCTCTTGTCTGTCCCCATGGCATCTCACAACAATCTCTCTTGACCGTTTAGGGTTCTAGGCGCATACATACTTGGTGCACAGACAACATGCAGGCAAACACCAGAGTTTTCATTTATTTATTTGCTTGTTTGTTTGTTTCAGTTGTTTTTGAGACAGCATCTCACTATGTAACTCTGGCTTCCCTTGCCAGACTCTATAGACCAGGATGACTTCAGATTCATAGAGATGCTCCTGCCTCTGCCTCCTGAGTGCTGGGATTAAAGGCATCACCGCACCATACTTATAAAATAATAAAAAGGAATTTTAAAAGGGCTTCAGATATAGCTTAATGGTTAATACGTGATTAACATAAGCCAGGTCCTGGGTTCTATCCCTAATACTGTAGAAATAAACATTTGTGAAAACCAATACATTAGCAAATTTAAATTTAACAAGTGAGTTTAGTAATTTTGGTTGCTTAGGTAGAAAAAAACACTTGGCGTTTATGAAAATTATGTCGGATTTGACTCAAAATAATCTGTTGGGAGTGAGGAAGTAAACGGATGACACTTTTGAAGTCAGGCAGACAGTACTCAAAGTTTAGCTGTCTGAAATTTTCATAATATAATGTGATTATTTCTACAGAATATACTTACTAAATAGAAATTCCCTAATCACTTAGACTCACTTCACTCTACACCGTCACGGTAAGGGAGCTATTCAAATGAAACTTGAAATGTTGTTAACGAGAACTTTTTATGTTTCACTGATTTAAGTTTTTTCTTACTAGTCAACTTCACAGGTCACTGGAAATAAACTACGCATCCCATGATGCATTGCACTATTAGTCTCCCAACCGGTCGCCCTCGCCTTATTTTAACGGTAATGGTCGCAATTAGAATCGATGGCCCTAGGCCAGAGTAGGGTGGGGAGCCTTGTGTACACCTGCTCGAGCCTCGCACGGTGTTCTCGGAGGCCCTCGGAGCGCCTTTGTGTTCAGGCGTCGACGCGGGCAGGCTCTCCGGCCCGGGGTCCTCCCTGCGGCAGGAGGACTCCCTCAGTCCTCCTCCAAGATGGCGGCGCTGTTGGCGGTAAATTCGGGTAAGCGCGGCCGGGCCGAGAGGGACCCACGGGGACCCACGGGGGGGGGCGGGGCCGGTTTGTGGGGAGCGCTCGTGCAGTCAGGCCGTTCGGAGTGCGGGCGCGAGTTTGTGCGCAGGGCCTGCTTTCGCCGCGTTCCGGCCTGCAGCCCCGCGCCGCCTCCGTTTGAATGGCGCGCGGCGCGGCTACCGCTTTGCCCTGGAGACGGCCGTTTGAAGGGGAGGCGGAGCGGCGGGGTTCCGGGCAGCCAGGCGCGCGGTCCCGAAGCCTCTTCCTCCCTGGAATATCCTTCAGGTGTAGGCAGGCCAACTTTCGCCAAGGTACGGCTCGGGGCCCGGGCTCTGAGGCGCAGCCGAGGCTGGGCTCAGAGCGGGCCGTGGGCCGGTCTGGCCAGCCGCGAACACCTTGCCGGAGGTGCCCGGCGAGGCGGTGCCACGGGCTCAGCACACGCCTGCCGACTCCGGGGGTGTGGGCCGGCCTGCACCACTGTCACCGCACCATTGTCACAGCCATGCCAGACAGTGACAGCGCTGTGGAAAAGCTGGGGTGGGGTCGTCTTTGGAACCCCCAGAGATGCTGGAAGAAGTGGATGGATTTTGACTTGTCATGGTTCCGGGGACACAGTGCCGGTTATTAGGGAGGACTTGGGTGTCAAACATTCTATTTTGTACGAGGTGTGGCACTCCTGAAGACGGATTTAGGAACTCGATTCATGAGTACAATTAAGAGGCAACATAGTAAATGTTTACGGACGATGCATTTAGCAGGATTGATTTTTTTGTTTTTGTTTTTTAAATTTTTTAATTTTTTTGGTTTTCCGAGACAGCGTTTCTCTGTATAGCCCCGGCTGTCCTGGAACTCACCCTGTAGACCAGGCTGGCCTCGAACTCAGAAATCCACCTGCCTCTGCCTCCTCAGTGCTGGGATTAAAGGCGTGCGCCACCACCGCCTGGCTGTTTTGTTTTTAAACTATTTTTGGTACTGGTTCTTACCAGTTTACCAATATTTTTTGAAAATTACCTAAATCTGAGATTTGTAAATTCAGAAGTGACATGATAAATTGTTCTAGAGAAATGAAATTTTGTTTATTGACAACATACTGTCTGCTCATTGGAACAGATGTTAGACTTGCTTTATATCATTTAATCCCGTGTGTGTGTGTGTGTGTGTGTGTGTTCCATTTATATATTTGGAGTAGTAGTGCAATTAAATCTCTCAGATTTAATTTGGAAGCAAAGACATCCAGTGGCCAAATGATTTCTACAAAATTAAACAGTTAATGCTTTTAAGCACAACTTTTATGACATCACATCATGGCTCACAGCCCCCCCCCCCCATACCCCCTACCCCCGCCAGCCATAGTTAAATAAATGTACTACTAAATTTTTTGAAAAGCAAGCCTTCCATGTTTTAGATATTAGTTCAGGCTAAATCCTTCTCTGCCCTGATCTCTCTGCTGAGGTCAAATACCCTTAGTATGTACCCTTGACCTGATTACCTTTCCTTCAGACCATGTAGGCAATTGGGTTTGTTTCCTTATTAAACTGAACAGTGTCTCATACATGGTGAATGGTTAAATACGATATGCAGGAAGTCCTCATATCATTATCATTGAGGAATGTCCTCAAAACATTATAGGAAATGAATGTGTTTCTCAAGGTGAATTAAAATACATATTAGAGGTTTTGAGAGAAATGTATTACCTTTCATTTGTTACTAGTAAAGGGATATTTGCTCAGGTTGGGCAACTGTAGAAGCATCCATAGATGAAAAGATGGTGACGACTTTATTCAAATTCAAGAAAGACACATAGTGGACCAGCATGTTAATGTATTGATGGTAGCAGAGTATGTGTGCATGGGTACTCAGTCACCTCGTCAGCAGGATCTTCACTCTAGAAAGTCACATGATGACTTAGTTAGTTTTGAGATGGAATATTGCTCTGTTGTCCAGGTGTATCTCACTCAGGGACTCAGATCTCTTGTCTCAGCTGACCAGGTAGTTGGGGATTTATTACAGGTATTTGTCAGCCACCACATCTAGCTGACAAGAAGCTGTACTTTTTAACCAGAGATTGGCAAGTATGGGGTTGAAGTAGGAGAAGTATGGTAGGGAGTCGGATGATTGAGATGTGCTGACTCCCTTCTCTCTCGTCCTCACAGAAGACCCCACAGCGCTTCCTGGTCCTGAAGATTGAGCCAAGGGCCTTTTGCTTGAATCATGCCTTCCATTGCCAAGACATTCTTGTGGCCCTAGGCTCCCCTGTCCATGTGTTCTATTAGTCTCCTAAACTTCATTGCATTTATGTGTGTGAACTGGGTTGAATCCAAGGCCACATACATGCCAAGCGTGAGCTCTGCCATTGAGCTTCTCCCATAGTCCCCTTGTCCACGCTTACAAGACCTGACTTGTTTGCTCTGTTGCCCGTGGTTTAGTCTCACTGAGTTTTTGATAAACTGTCTCGATGGGTTCCAGCAGGCTTATCAATCTTTTTGTTTATTTGTTTTTGTTTTTGTTTTGTTTTTTTGAGACAGGGTTCCTCTGTGTAGCCCTATGCTGTCCTGCAACTCACTCTGTAGGCCAGATTGGCCTTGTACTCAGAGATCCCCCTGTCTCTGCCTCCCAAGTGCTGGGATTAAAGGCGTGCACCACCACTGCCCGTCTTACTTAGATCAGTCTTAACTCCCTCATTTACTGTGCTATCTGCAAGATAGTTTTGACATCCCTAATTGTCTTCCGAAACACATTAACTTTGCAAGTATGATGTAAAGAGGTGGTATAACCCACTGGTTAGGGAATGGACTGGTCACTTTCACATCCACGGCTCTGGCGTGCCTTTGCCTGAGTGTTTCAAGTGTCTCCGGTTTTGTATTTGCAGAACAGAGGGTGATGCAGTGAGCAGGTTTTGTAGGACAACAGCCATACTTGTAAACCTGGGCCCTGCTAAGCTGACAGCAGAGGCTTAGTAAGGGTCATAAACGTCAGTAATGTCTCTTTGCTTTCTAAAATAGCATTGTCCCAGCTAAAACAAAGTATGTCTTTCAATTTCCTAGATAAACAAAATGTTTTCAAAAAATTTACTTTTCACGAGGGTATTAGGGAGAGAAGGAGATGTACCTCTGCTGAGTGTCTGTGATACAGAGGTAGAATGCTTTGTTTTACTTACTTACTTAAAAACTTGTAAACTTGTGAGGGCTAGAGAGATAGCTCGGTGGTTAAGGGCACTGACAACCATGTAAAAGGACCCAGGTTCAAATCCCAGCACTCACATGGCAGCTCACAACTGTCTGTAACTCCAAGATCTAACACTCTTATATACATGGAGGCAAAACAGCAATGCACATAAAATAAAAGTAAATAAATTAAAAAAAATAGCAGGGACTGGTCAAGCAGGGCAAGGGAGTATCTGTGCATCTAATGCGAGTCCAGGGCGATGGTTATATAAGCCTCTGTACATCTAGGTAGATGGAGAAGAGAAGAGCAACCCTGTGCAAACACTTGTAAACTTGTAAACTGCTGAGTATGGGTGCACAGGCCTGTAAGCTTAGCACTTGGGAGCATGAGGTAGGTTTTAGACTAGCCTGGGCTATAGAAACTGTCTCAAGAAACAAAACAAACAAACCAAAAACTCAAAGAAGGAAACACCAAGAACTGTAAGCCTTAGGAATGGGTAATGCTCTTTGCTAGTTTTGTCTTTTAAATTTTAGTTTAATGTGTGTGTGTGTGTGTGTGTGTGTGTGTGTGCGCGCGTGCGCGCGTGCGTGCGTGCGTGCGTGCATGCATGTATTGACTACCACATGCATGCAGAAACCCTTGGAGGTCAGAAGAGGGGTTAAGGACCATTGTGAGCCACCCTGTGGGTGCTGGGAACCCAACTCCTCGACAAGAGCATCACTGTAAATCCCTGAGTCAGTTCTTTAGTCCATTAGATTGTCTTTTGTTTTGAGTCGAGGCTCAGTATTCAGTCTTTGCTGGCCTGGAACTAGCTATGTAGACTAGGTTGCGTTTATAGAGCTCAGCCAGCCTATACACCTCAAATGCTGGGATTAAAGGGGTGTTCCACCATGCTCTGTCTGCCGGCTTTATTGTATATAAAGGGGAACTAAAGGAGAAAGGGATTTTTCTCTGAAGCTCACCTAGGGTATGAAGTGGTCAAACCAGGTTCAGTTGGCAGTACACTTTAGTTTGGATTTGTTTGATTTTTATGTTTTTAGAAAGCAAGTTTCTATTGTTTTCAAAGATTTCTAATTAATTGTACTATTATGTTTTTGCCTGGTGTGTGTAAGAACTTGTATTAGAAATGGACATTAGCGTTTCCTTTGGTAAGTGTGACTGTGGCTAATGTGTGGATGGCACGCATCTCACACTGGTCTTCCTTTGTCTTTCAAGCTGCCAGCCTATGGGGACCCTACAAAGACATCTGGCAGACCGTCGGAAGTGCTCTGTGGAGAAGACAGCCTGAGGCTGTCCACCTTCTTGACATGATTTTGAAGAAACACAAACCCGACTTCATCTCACTGTTCAAAAACCCAGTAGGAAATATTCTTCTTTGCTTCTTGTTTGTTGATGTTGTTTAATAAATCTGGAGAGTAGTGATCTTCTTAGATCTTTTTATTTAGAGCATGCCCTGTGCACATATAGAGGTGAGGTGACAGCCTGCAGGAGTCAGTTGTGTGGAGCCAGGGCTCTGGCTTGGTCTCAGGCAGGGTGCTAGGAGATTTGCGTGCCAATGCCAACCCTGTTTTGTTTGTACTTTTAAAAAAGAAAGGATAGTGAACTCTGTGTAAACATGTGGCTTGAATTACACTAGTAATTCAAGTTTTTAAAAATGCCCCTCCCCTAAGCAATTTGTTGTCTTTTTATTTTTCATAGAACTTACTGTTGAGTTTATCTTCAGCTAAGTGGTAAATGTAGTATCTGACTACAAATGCAGTTTGTCCCACAAATGCTACTTGCCTTATAATTTTTGGCCTATAATTGACAGTACATATAACCTTCACTGCTGACTTATTTTCAGACACACTTGTGCATTTGAAGTCTCTGTTGTGCAGTGTAAAGTGTTGGCTAAACTATTCATCACTGTACCTAGAAACCTTCTCAGTAGAAGGGACGACAGTGGAGGATTTGAGCGTGGAGACTCCTTCCCTTGCTCTTGGGCAAGTTTCTGGTTTTTCTGACTTATTTTGTTTGTTTTTCTTTTTTGTTTTTTTCAACAATTTTAGTTTTCCAAATGTTTTTTTAAAGATTTGTTTATTTTTATTTACATGAGTGCACTGCAGCTGTCTTCAGACATACCAGAAGAGGGCATCAGACCCCATTACAGATGGTAGTGAGCCACCGTGTGGTTGCTGGGAATTGAACTCAGGACCTCTGGAAGGGCAGTCAGTGCTCTTAACTGCTGAGCCATCTCTCCAACCCTGTTTGTTTGGTTTTAAAGGTATCATTTCACTCATCTTTTTCTGTATCTAAGGCTGGCCTGGAACTTAAGTAGCTCAGGTTGGCTTTATCCTCCTGCCTCAGCCTCTGGCTGGGATTATACATATGAGCAGTCATTTTCATCTCACAGTTGTTTTGTTTTTAAACCTTTATGGTGTGTGGCATGTGCAGTGTGAGTGAAGTCAGAGGGCAGCTTTGGGTGGTTGATTCTGTGTTTTCATTGTGTGGGTTCTAGGTATTGTATTCAGGTCTTAGCAGCAAGTGACCTATTACACTGAGCCACCTCGCCACTTTGGCATTTTGCTTTGTGTGTGTTTGTGTTTCTAGAGATGAAATCTTATGACCTTGTACATACTATGCAAGTTCTACTATTGAGCTGTCCTTTATTTTTAAAAGTCTTTATTTTTGAAACAGTCTTTACAACTTTCTCAGGCCAGCCTTGAACCTATGATCCCGAGTAGCTGAGATGTGGATCTGCTCTTTCTTGTGATTTCTTTAGTAGAAGGAGCTCTGGCTTGGAGCTGAGAACCAGCTGAGCTGAAACTCTTGTCTTATCTCTCCCCTGAGAAGGTTGTATGACCTCAGACAAGTTACCTAGTGTACCTTGGTACCACTGTATTAAAGAGGAGTTGGACTAAATGATCCAGGGAATTCTTCAGGATCTGAACTTTGACAGTTTGTTATCTATCAGAGATTTCTCTGTGTTAAATAGTTGAATCAGGGAGACTTTAAGGGGTCTAATGGTGGCTTAGTACTAGAGCACTTACCTAATGTGTGTCCATTTGTGGGTCACATCCCTACCACCACACATTCAAAAAGAGTTTTGTAGGACATAAAATCATGTTACTAATTTATGATTCACTTTACAAAGTAATACTATTGCTTGTTACTTGATACAGTTCATATGTCCATTTGAATTATTGGTATGTAACTGAAACGGTTACTTAGATATGTGGAAAACAGAATAGTATTTGTTATATTTTTCCTGGCTTTTATCGAGTTTAGCAGATAGTTTTAAGAAGGTAGTGCTGCGTTTAAAAGTTGAAGGTGATATGTGGCAGAGATTGGCCTTGTTTGACATCAGTGGGAGAAGAAGCCCTTGGGCCTGAGGGTGTTCAATGTCCCAGTGTAGGAGAATGCCAGTGGGGAAAGACAGGAGTGGGTGGATGGGTGGGGTAGCAGCCTCATAGAATCAGGGGGAGGGGGAGATGGGATGGGTATTTTTGAAGGGGATACTTGGAAAGGGGAAAGCATTTGAAATGTAAATAAAGAAAATATTCAATAAAAATGTTAAAAAAAAAAAAAGTTGAAGGTGGTGCCAAGTGCTGCCTTGCGTCCTCTAGGTCTCGCTAACTGGAGAGGACACACTCGAGCTTGTCATGCTGCCATTGCTTCGGTTCCCATGCAGCCTGGCCGTGACTCTACTTGCCTGGCCTCCAAGTTTAGGATTAGAGGCGTGCGCTGCCACGGTAAACCAGGCTGCATTGTCGTGAACTGACTTCTGCTAGGAGCACTGTTTTCATTACTTGGTTATAATTTTATCATTCTAGCCAAAAAATGTTCAACAGCATGAGAAGATTCAGAAAGCCAGTTCGGAGGGTGTCGCCATCCAGGGGCAGCAAGGAACCAGACTTCTCCCCGAGCAGCTCATTAGAGAAGCGTTTATCATCAGTGACCTTTTTGATATTGGGGAATTGTCAGCTGTTGAGCTTCTTCTTGCTGGTAAGTTGACATTTAGCTGAAAGTGTGGTATGTAATCAGAATCGTGAACCCTTAACTTGGACCTTTGTTTTCTTGATTTATTTATTTCATGTATATGAGTATGCATTGCTGTCCTCAGACCCACCAGAAGAGGGCATTGGATCCCATTACAGATGGTTGTGAACCACCATGTGGTTGCTGGGAATTGAACTCAGGACCTCTGGAAAAGCAGTCAGTGCTCTTAAATGCTGAGCCATCTCTCTAGTCCCCTAACTTGGACCTTTTATTGTTTGGGTAATAAATGGGTTTAAAATGTGTGTTTATTTTATGTATATGTGCCTGAGTATTTGTATGTGCACCATACTAATTTAAGAGCTATAGAAGGTCAGAAGAGGGTATAGAATACTCCAGAACTTGACTTACAGGTGATTATGAGCCACTTTGTGGGTACTGGGAAGTGCTCTTAACTGCTGAGCCATCTGTAACCCCATAACAGACTGTTAAAGATCTCATTTATTTGACAGAACAATTCAAAATATTTGATTTGTCTTGTATTAAAGGGCAGGTTTAAGTGGTCCCGGTTGTAGATGAATTGTCTTAAGATGGGCCTTGATGTAGTAATTTTTTTTTTTTTTTTTTTTTTGGGATTTTCAAGACAGGGTTTCTCTGTATAGCCTTGACTGTCCTAGAACTCACTCTGTAGTCCAGGCTAGACTCGAACTCAGAGATCCTCCTGCCTCTGTCTCCCAGAGTGCTGGGATTACAGGCATGTGCCACCACCGCCGACTGATGTAGTAATTTACCAGCAAAGTTGCATCCCTAGAATGCATGGCTCAAGGCAAGTGTAGGAAGGCAAGGTTTACTCTTTTGTTTGGAGTGTCTTCTGGAGTGGGCTAGTTTGGTGATGAATGGTTAGGTGAAAAATTAGATAATTTTAATAATAATTAATACCAGGAGGAAAATAAACTGCACATCAGGGTTGATTAAGGTAGTTCTGATTAGTGGGCTTAGTCAGGCCCTTTCCAGGGTGAGGACTTTTGATGTCGACCTGAGTCATGCCTCTATCAGCCAACCAGACTTCCTGGAGAAGGCTGATAGAGGCACAAGGAGCATGTCCTTCAGGTCTGAGTAAATGTATGTTTAAAGGAAAAGACTGCTGTGACTGGGCATGGTGCATAAGGGACAGAGGAGGAACTCATCCAAGTAGTATTACTGGTATTCCTGGAGGGTTACAACAAACATATGTAACACCAAATGACTTAGAAGTCAATTTGTGGCTGCTATAGAGATCAGTATTTCCATAAAAGAAGAAGTTCCTTAATGATCACAAAGAGCCATGTGAAGAAAATACATACATCTTAGTTGAATGGTCTTTAAATATACTAAATAACTACCAAAATCCTTTTAGACCAAAGAAAATTGGTTATTGAAGGAAGGTAGTTTTCTCTTATGCGAAGGGATGCTAACTGGACATACTTGAGATTTAAATTTAATTCAGATTTTTTTTTTTTTTTTATTCTGGCACTGTACTACTGAGCGGTTCCCAGCCCAGAACTTTGATTTAACAAACATGTCCTCTGTACTTACCATGTTCTAGATACTATGGGAAGACTGCTGTAAAATGAAGATGAATGAAGCCTCATTTAGTGTAAAGGAACACAGTCTGGTGACTTAAAGATGTGGGAGTGCTTTTGACAGGAGGCAGTGCAGAGAAGAGAGTGACCCTGAAAGGAGGAACCTTGCAGGCATTTGCAAGGGTTCACCTGAGTGGAGATAGTGGGCCCAACAGGACATCAGAGAAGTGAAACTGAGTTGGGAAAGTGATGACTTTGTTGTTCTGTTTTTGTTTGAGACAGGGTTTCTATGTGTAGCCCTGCCCTGTCCTGTCCTGGAAGTCACTCTGTGGACCAGACTGGCCTTGAACTCAGAGATCCACCTGCCACTGCCTCCTGAGTGCAGGGATTAAAGGTGTGAGCCAGCACCTTGTGAGGGGCTTCTTGTTCTTCCTGATGTCCTGGCATATGGTTGGTGGGCCTTTGAGTCCAATGCCAGGAGTTATAGCCGCAGGGCCCCCTCAACGTTGAGGCCTGCTTATTTGAATATAGTTTGGCATACATTTCAAACACATTTGAGCTTGTTACTAAATGATCAATTCCTTTTCTAGGAGAGCATCAGCAGCCACATTTCCCTGGCCTCACCAGAGGATTGGTAGCTGTCCTTTTATATTGGGATGGAAAGCGGTGCATTGCAAATTCTCTCAAAACCCTGATACAGTCTAGACGAGGGAAGACATGGACATTAGAACTCAGGTCTGTTTGCCTTTGGGACTTACAGGGTTAATGTAAAATTACTTGAATTTGAATTTTGGAAATAACAGCTTTTCCTTAGTGTATACCGTTTCAGTAAACTGTAAGCTCAGGTCAATAATATATTGGACTACTCTTTCCAGAGTAAAACCTTAGTTTAAACCTGACTTATTTGCAAGTGAAAAATCACAGAGATTTATTTAACTTCAGTGATTTAGAAAGGGTAAAAAGAACAAGACTATAATTCATCCTGGTTGTTTGTAATAATAGGCTGTTGTCAAAACAGTATCTTTATTCATTATAGCTTTGTTTATTTCTTTTCCTTGCAGTCCAGAGCTGGTTTCCATGACAACACGCTTTACAGATGAGCTGATGGAGCAAGGATTGACTTACAAAGTCCTTACTTTGGTGTCGCAGATTGATGTGAATAATGAGTTTGAGAAACTACAGAGAGACAGAGGTTTGGGCAGTGAGAAACACCGCAAAGAGGCAAGGGTTCTGTAAGATGAGCTAACTCGTGGGTATCATTGTCAAATGTGGAACAGTGTTTACAGGATATTCATCTCACTTAGGTGGATGAAAATACTGCTTCATCATCGTTATTGGTTTGGTTTTCTTTTTTTGAGGCTGGGTCTCACTATGTAGTAGTCAACTGGTCCAGAACTTGCTATGAGGACTAGGCTAGCCTCCAATTCAGAGATCCACTCTGGGATTAAAAGCATGAGCAACCACCTCTGTGGAAATACCGCATTTCAAATGTGTAGACTGCTCTGCTCAGAATTTGCCTGCATTTGTTCCAGTTGCTGTGCTTCTGTTTATGCCTCTAGTTCTTTCTGAAATGAGTTGTTCAAGCAGTTGGTCAGCATGGTTTCTGAAGGACTAAACCCCTAGGATTTGTTCAGAATTCCAGCAATTTTAGGAGCACTTGTGGATTCAGTTTAGTTAATTTTGTTAGCCTTATGGAAGACACTATATTTTGTAATGCCAGACCTTGCTATACCTTGTGTCACAATTGTGTTGTTACTTCTAGGTTTCTGATCTCATCAAGGAGTGCAGGCAGTCTCTGGCTGAAAGTCTTTTTGCCTGGGCCTGCCAGTCACCATTAGCCAAAGATGACACCCTCCTACTTATTGGACATTTGGAAAGAGTGACAGTTGAGGCCAACGGCTCCCTGGATGCAGTAAATCTGGCTCTCCTTATGGCTCTTCTGTACTGTTTTGATACCAGCTTCATAGAACAAAGCACAGAGGAGCGAGATGGTAATGAAGTTTACATTTTATCTTTTTAAAAAATTATTTTTTATGCACATTTGTGTTTATATATGTGTGTATATTATATATACATATGAATGTATACATATATATGTATATATGAATATATATATATAATATATATGAATGATTATTTATTTTACCTGAATGAGTATACTGTTGCTGTCTTCAGACACACCAGAAGAGGGCATCAGATCCCATTGCAGATGGCTATGAGCCACCATGTGGTTGCTGGGAATTGAACTCAGGACCTCTGGAAGAGCAGTCAGTGCTCTTAATCACTGGGCTAGCTCTTCAGCTCCGGCATTTATATTTTTTACTTTTTTTTCTTAGAGTCTCATTGTGTGGTCTAGGTTGGCCTCAAACAAATTTTTTTAGTTACATTTATTTGTGTGTATGTGTGTGTGTGCGCGCGTGCGTGCGTGAGTCTGTGCGCGCGCGCCCCCGAAGACAACTTTCAGGATCAGTTGATTCCTTCCACTATATGACTTCAGGAGGTAAACTTAGGTTGCCAGTTCTGGCAGCAAGCACTGTTACCACTGAGCAATTCTGTTGGTCTGGCCTCAAACTCTGGATCTTCCTGTTCTAGTCTTCTGGGTACTGGGATTATAGGCATATGCTAACATACCCCAGTGTGTACCAAAACAACCAGCAATACTTTATTTTCAAAAATAAAATTTTAAATTGTGAGGGAACATTCAAGTAGGACACTATTTTTTTTTTTTTTTTTTTTTTTTGAGTCAGGGTTTCTCTGTGTAGCCCTGGCTGTCCTGGAACTCACTTTGTAGACCAGGCTGGCCTCCAACTCAGAGATCCACCTGCCTCTGCCTCCCAAGTGCTGGGATTACAGGCGTGCGCCACCACCGCCCTGCTAAGAAGGACACTATTTTAACTTCAAAATACAAATTTTCTTCTTTGTTTCTGTCTGTGCAATTCAGGCAAGTTTGAAACCTTTTATATGTGCAATGTAATTTAAGACTGAGCTCAAAACTCAGTAATGGAAGAATTGCTTGCGATATCCAAGGCCCTAAGTTTGCTTCCTAACAGCAACGACAGCAAATGAGCCTTGCTGGGTTTGCTTTTGGTTTTTTTGTTTTTTGTTTTTTTAAATTTGAGACAGTTTCTCTGTTTAGCCCTAGCTGTCCTAGAACTTACTATGTTGATCAGGCTAGCCTGAAACTCACAGATCTGCCCACATCTGCTCCCCAAGTGCTGGGGTTAAGGCCACTGTGCTCAGCTTTGTTCCTGTACAGTCCGTTTCTTTTGAGATTTGAAATGATGGTTTTACAGGATAGAAAGCTGTGTGTTCATGAGTGCACATGCCTGACTTTTCTCAAACTACCTGTTTTGTTCCTTATTCACATTTTTAAAACTTGTGAAAACACAGATTCTTTATTTCCTTTTTGACATAGTTTTTTTTGGTTGTGTATGAGAAGTATCATTTTATCTTTAGAGAGCATTTATTTATATTTTAGAATTCCTATATAGAAAAAACAGTGAGTGCTTCTTTTTTCTAATTTCTGCTGTCTATGAAACTTATTGAAAGTTGCTAACTGAAATTTAGCATTGTCTTTTTTAGTTTTTGTGCATATAATACTTAACAGTAATACAGATTTTTGTTATATCAAATAATGTTAATTGGTTATTATTCCTTTTGAAAATGCTAAGTGTTTATGACTTTTAGATGTCCATGTGTGACAGAAGTGAGAATTGATTTCTGCTCCTTTTTGGTGAAGTAATGTAATTCTGTGTTTTCAGATATGATTCACCACCTCCCACTGTTGACAGAGAGACAGTACATTGCGACCATCCACTCTCGTCTCCAGGACTCACAGCCTTGGAAGCTTCCTGGGCTGCAGGCCACTGTTAGGCTTGCCTGGGCACTGGCTTTGAGGGGAATATCGCAGCTACCGGATGTAACAGGTAAAGTAAGGAAAGTTTGAGATAACTGGCTCTGCCACTATACCTAGAATGAGTTTATTTTCTTCCTTTTAAAAGTTTTTAGATGACTTACTTTATGTGTGAATGTTTTACCTGCATATATGTCTGTATTCCACATGTGTGTCTAATGTTGCCTGAGATCCAAGAATTCCCTGGAGTTAGGAATGGTTTCTAGGTATCATGTGGATGCTGGGAATGGAACCCGGGTATTTTTGAGAAACATTCAGGTCTCTTAACCACTGAGCCATCTCTCTAGCTCCAAATGCGTTTATTTTCAAATATCAGATTTTAAATCAGAAAGAGAAAGTATAAATATGAGCATGTGAAAATACAAGTTGTTTGAAAAAAATTTGTTAGTGACTTGTGTGAGCATTTTTCATTCTAGCACTCAGGAAGTAGGCGGATCTATATAGTTTGGGGACAGCCTAGTCTACATAGAGTTCCAGGAGGTGTGTCACTGTGGGGATGGGCAATGAGAGTATAACTGTTGGAGTCTCACACTTCTGAAATCCTACATTGAAGGTTAGAGAACTCTGTCACTAGATCCACAAATGGGAAGTAACCTATGAGGTTCTTTTCTGAGACAGCAAAAAAAGTGCATCTCAGTACTACTTTATAAAGTTATGAAGGATTTTGCTATTGTTGTTTTTGAGACAGTCTCTCTATGCAGCCCGGGCTGTCCTGGAACTCTATGTAGACTAGGCTGTCCCCAAACTATCTATATAGTTATACCTATTCTGTTGCTTTTTTGCGGTGCTGGTGATTGACCTTAGAGCCTTCTAAATAAGTGCTATAGGGGAGGAGGGTTCTGCCATTGAGTTCTAGTTCTTTCTTTTTTAAACAGGGTCTCATGTATCCCAGGCTGGCCCCAAACTTTGTAGCTAAGGGTACCCTTGAGCTTCTCATCCTCCTGGCTCTACCTCCGAAGTGCTGGGATTATTAAATATATGCCACCACAATCAACTAATTATTATTTAAATTAAAAAAAATTCATTCTTGATTTTGTTCACAAACTTTTTCACATTGTATCAAACTGAAGGTTTAGTTTTTTAAACTCATTGTATTGGAAAGGAGATATATGGATCAATCAAGCATAGATAGGTGTGATGGTTTGCATATGCTTGGTCTAGGGTGTGGCACTATTAGGAGGTGTGTCCCTGTTGGAGGAGGTGTGTCACTGTGGGGATGGGCAATGAGAGCATCCTCCTAACCACGTGGGAGCCAGCGTTAGGTGCTTTTAGAACAAGAGGTAGAACTCTCAGCTCCTCCAGCATCATGCCTAGATGCTGCCGTGCTTTCTTTCTGCCTTTAATAATGGACTGAACCTCTGAACCTGTAAGCTCACCCCAATGAAATATTGTCCTTTTAAGAGTCATGGTGTCTGTCCATAGCAATGAAACCATAACTAAGAAATAGGGGAGTTTACTTAATCCTTTGTTATACAGGGCAACCTATTTTGCTGTATAGATTCAAGAAATTATCATGCTTAGAATAGTTTACCTTGTCAAATGCAAGCTGTACTTTCACTGTAATTTGAAATACAAAGACTGTCACTTCTGTAGGATTTGGTGGCGTCATCTGTATATTGGTTACTGGGTAAGATGAGGTTTAAGGGAAGAAGAGTTTATTTTGGTGCCCATGGCTTCTGGGGGTTTGTCATGGCAGATAGAGCTCAGCAGAGGGAGTAAAAGAAGTGATAGCATTAATCTGCAGTCTGAAAGCAGGGAGAGAGTGTGGTGCTCCGCTAGTTTGCTCTCTTTTCTTCCTCTTTAGCCTGTGGTATGAAACAACCACATTCAAGGTGTGTCTTTCCTCATGTACACCTCTCTCAAAGGTGGGGCAGGGTGGCTCACACCTTTACTCCTATTATTTGGGAGGGAGAGGTAGGAGGATCTCTGAGTTGAAGAGCAACCTAATCTCTGTGAATTCCAGGCTAGCCAGGACTACACAGTTGAGACCCTGCCTCAAAAAACCAACCCAAACAAAATCAAAACAACAAAAAGAAGACCTTTCTGGAAATGTCTGGAATTAAAGCCCCTATATTGTTTTTACATGTTATGTTTGCATAAGAGCTCTCTGACTATTCCAGTCTTAACATTACACTAATTAGCAAGTCACTCATGGGAAGAGCAAGTGTTCTTCCAGTTGTGTTCTGTTGTGTTGTTTTGTTTGAGACGGGTCCACTATGTAGTCCTGGCTGACCTCAGCTTGCTACAAAGACAAGGCTGGCCTCAAACTCAGAGATTCGCCAGCTCTGCTTCCTGAGTGCTGGGACTAAAGGCATACATTACCACACCCAGCTACATTTGTATTTCAAATGTACTATTTTAGTAGTTCTTTGGAGTTTGTGAATCAATTGCAATTATATATAATCTCATTTTGTGCATAGTACCTATTAGGAGGCTAGAAAAATGTCTGAAATATGCTCCACTGATGTTGTGTCATGAGCTATGACCTGAATTAAAGCCTTTCCTCATTTTGCTTTTCTGTGCTCTGAATCTCTGTAGCCCTGGCTGAGTTCACAGAAGCAGATGAAGCGATTGCAGAGCTTGCCATTGCTGATAATGTCTTCCTGTTCCTCAGCGAGTCTGTCGTGCTGGCCGAAAACTTCTATCAGGAAGAGTTTTACATTCGCAGAATTCACAACCTTATTACAGACTTCCTTGCATTTATGCCAATGAAAGTAAGTTTAACAGTGTAGGAAGAGCTTTGTAAAATAGTTAATACACAGTTTTAACTAGCTCTATGTTTGGCATCTAAATAAAGTCAGCGTATGTATTACAAGAACAGTATGGATGGTAAGGTGAAATAATACAAACCTTATTAACTGGAAGGATGCTTTTCAGAAGAAACATTGGACACTGTGAACGCTTTTCTAGAAAGCAGTGGGTTAGTGAAAATGCCTCTGTGGGTAGGTGATTACTGTTAATTTCCTGGTATCCTAGTGCTGCAGATATGTTGCTAATATTCTTGGTTCTTATGTTCGTGTGTTCCATGTCTATTTTCTTTTTTATTTTATTGACACTCATTTGTTTTATATATATTGTGTGGATGCTTTCATGTGGAAGTCAGAGAACAACCTGTGGGTTTTCTCTCCCATATGGCTCTGGGGCTCAGACTCAGGTCGTCAGGCTTCGCAGCAAACACCTTTACCACTGAGCCGTCTTGTACACTCCTCTCCCGATTGGATTTTGGTAGTGCAAGGGGTGAGACAGCTCACAATCATATAAGGCAAGTGATTTCTCACAGAGCTACACCCCAGGTCTTTCATTTTGGTTTTCTAGATTGTTGGCTTAAAGCTTTTTATGTATGCTTAAGAATTTTAATGCTGTGTATTTTCATTTTTTGTGTAGTTTAATATATTTTGCCATTTTCCTTGAGATGACTTTGGTCACTGGCATATAGAGAAGTGTTTGATTTACAAAAGCTTAAAAGACTTACTAGTTATTTCTCTTTTACTAGTTTCTTGATAGTCAGAGAACATACTTTAACAGGTTGCTTTAATGTTGAGGTTTGCTTTAAAGCACCCACTGTGGTCTGTTTTGATAAGTGATCTGTGAAAATAGAAAGGATCATGTATTTTGCTACTGTTCTGTGGATTGTTCCATCAGTAATTGAACTGATATTGTTTGATTCTATTGTTCAAGTCTTTCCATCTCTTTACCAACTTTCTGTACTTTTTCTGTTGAATATTGAGAAAGGAGTATTGAAACTTCCAGCTATAAATGTTTTTTTTTTCCCCTCAGATCAAAGTAACTTCTTGTTTCATTAGCATTTGGTTCACACAAATGTTCATGCAAATTTCATCTTTCATAAGTGGAAAGTTCTGTCCCTCTCTCCTTCCTTCTCTCCCTTCCTCCTACTCTCCCTCCCTCTGTTGTGTGTGTGTATACAGACATGAGCATGTCATTTGGGCAGGATTCAGTGGAAATCAGGGCAGCCTGTAGGACTTGGTTCTTTCCACCATCTTGTGGTTGACAGGCTTGGCACAGGCATTTCCCTGGCTCTCTCTGATCCTTAATATATTATAATCTTAGTATCTTAGTGAAATTCCTAGTGTATTTTTCATGTTGCTAAAATGTAAAGGTATAAGTGAGTTTCTTATAAAGTTACTTTTAGTTACTTAATTTCTTGATTTTATTATTAACCAATGCATAAGAAAATTACATTACGTCTTGTTTAATACTTACAGGTGAAGCAGCTGAAGAATCGGGCAGATGAAGATGCTAGAATGATTCACATGAGTATACAGATGGGTAACGAACCCCCCATCTCCCTTAGAAGGGACCTGGAACACTTAATGCTCCTGGTAAGTCATTCTGTTGGAGAGGGGTTTTTTGTTGGTTTTTGTTTTTGTTGTTTTGTTTAAATCTCTTCTCTGTTCCATTTTTCTTGAGTCTTGGAAAATTTTAGCAAAATAATTCAATACTAATGTACTATTTTATTTCTGTAATGGTTTTGCTATAAACATTTCTCCATAGTTTTTGCTTATTCTCTGCAGATTGGTGAACTATATAAAAAAAACCCTTTTCACTTGGAGCTTGCCCTAGAATACTGGTGCCCCTCAGAGCCTCTGCAGACTCCTACGGTCATGGGCTCGTACCTGGGAGTAGCTCATCAGAGGCCTCCTCAGCGCCAGGTGAGGCTTTTAGCTTTTCATCTTTAGTCTCTGATTTGGTCATTGAGTTTTAGACACAGAATAAATTATTTAGAAATTATTACTTTTTTTCTTTTATTGAAAAATGTTTGAATCCATTATTTAAATTCAGATCATTTTGAATTTTGTATAGTCAGACCTTTATTACATACTAGACATGTGACAGATTGTTAGAGGCAGAAATGCTCGTGGTCTCATTATCTGTTCTTTGTTGAGATTTTATTTTGTATAGTCACCCTCTATGGATGTGACAATAACCAGTATACATGATGCTGACCAAGTTGGGAAGATGAGGTTTCAGTACTGAAGAAGACTTAGAGGTCATAATTGATGACACAGTGCCTGGGAATCTCCATATGTATAGACAAGCACCCCTTCTCTGTCCCGTATTCTCTGTAATATAATGTATAGAAGTAAATCGAAAGGATTGTCATGTCTGCGTTCATCATTCTAGGCTCTCAGTTTCTGAAGCTTACATGTGTAAATTCATTCTCCCCTGGAGTCTAAATCAATACCTCCTTGATTTTTACTTTTTATTTTTACTCTATTTCTTACACTTATTATTTTGGCTTTTTCCCCTATGTAGAAAAATATATTAGAGAAGGGTATTTAAATATATTAGAGAAGCTTTTCTTTCTTTTTTTTCCTTTTTTTCTTTTCTTTTCTTTTTCCTTCCTTCCTTCCTTCCTTCCTTCCTTCCTTCCTTCCTTCCTTCCTTCCTTCCTTTTTGTTCTTTTTGAGACAGGCTTTCTCTGTGTAGTTCTGGCTGTCCTGGAACTCACTCTGTAGACCAGGCTGGCCTTGAACTCCGAAATCCACCTGCCTCTGCCTCCCAAGTGCTGGGATTACAGGCATGCGCCGCCACAGCCGGCTTCTTTTTTTATTTTTAAAGATACAGTGGAGCCGGGCGGTGGTAGTGCACGCCTTTAATCCCAGCACTTGGGAGGCAGAGGCAGGTGGATCTCTGAGTTGGAGGCCAGCCTGGTCTACAAAGTGAGTTCCAGGACAGCCAGTGCTACACAGAGAAACCTTGTCTCAAAAAAACAAAAAACAAAACAAAACAAACAAACAAAAAAGATGCGGTGGACAGGAGGTATGGCATCTGCCTTCAATCCTGCCCGCCCCATCCCCCACCCCCCAGGGGGACAGTGACAGGTGATTGCTCAGGGTTTTTCTGTTTTTTTAAGATTTATTTGTGTATATGAGTGCATTGCATCTGTCAGGTCCACCAGAAGAGGGCATAGAATCCCATTACAGATAGTTGTGAGCCACCATGTGGTTGCTGGGAATTGAACTCAGGACCTCTGGGGCATTTGGTGCTCTTAATCTCTGAGTCATCTCTCCATCCCATATTAAAGCTTTTCAAAGTTAATATGGAAGATAGAATGATTATAATGGATTTCGAGTGCCCTGATTTCACATTGTAAATTGATAAAGTTCTGTAACTACACTTTAATCTTGAGGGGTGTTTTACAGTAAGCAATGTGCAGCAAAACCCTCAATGGTTACATATTTTTCTTAGAAATAAGGCTATTTTTCCTACAGTATTGTAAAACTGTTTCATACCTAACAACAGTTCGCAATAATTTCCAGATGTTTGTAAACATATTTAGTTTTTAGTTTTATATAGGTAAAAAGTATGAGTAGTTGGGGGTTGGAGTGATGGCTCAGCAGTTAAGAACACTTGCTGTTCTTTAAGAGGACAGTTCAGTTCCCAGCACTCATGTCTATGGCTTACAACTGCAAATTCAGAGATCGTAGGACTCTCTGTCCTCTAGGTTCCCGCATATACATGCAGACATAGACATACATGTGTACTAAAATAAAAAGTCTTTAAAAATAGGAGTCATCTTACATCTGACATTGAAGGTGGAGACTGAACATGTGAATATTTACAAGATGTTCTATAATTGCCTTAAGTTACTAATAACAACGGGTTTCCATAAATAAAATAGCAGGTGCTCTTGTTATGGCAATGGATTGTGTCACAGTACTAAGTTTGTTGTAGCTTTTATGTAGTTTTTATTAACAAATCCATGATGCCTTAAAGTTGTTTTCTATAAACTTTTTTTTTTAATTTCAGGTTGTCTTGTCAAAGTTTGTTAGACAAATGGGTGACCTGTTGCCGCCAACTATTTATATTCCTTATTTGAAAATGCTCCAAGGCTTGGCCAACGGGCCTCAGTGTGCCCACTACTGCTTTAGCCTACTCAAAGTTAATGGTAGTAGTCATGGTAAGGGCAGTGTGCATGTTAAATTTGTTTTTACACCATTGTGTACAATATACTGCTGAGCAGATTCTACCATAGTACAAATTGTGTTTATAATACCTGAGGGGAAGAGTTACATTGGTCGTTTTTACCTATGGTAATACTTTGATTTTGGTCTCAGAGGTCGGGAGGTTTTGCTGCTTACCTTTGTTAAATGTGGTTAAGTGTAACAAGCCTAAAGCACACTTTTTCAAGAGTACACATGGCACATGAGACCAGGTGTACTTCTCAGCAGCGGAAGTTTGATTTCATTCTGCTCTACATAGTTTGGGATGATGTCTCACTCTGTAGCTTAAGGTGTCTTTAAACTCACTCTGAAGTCCATGGTGTTTTTATCCTCCTGCCTGAGGACTAGAGTTGCAGGTATAAGCCATCATACATAGCTAACTGATTTCTGTAATTTATCCGCATAAACACCTGTTTTCTCATTACTAATTTTCAGACTCAGGTCTGGTTAAGTCAGATACACTGCCAAAAGGGAAAAGAGATGAGATATATGCTGTTTTGGCTACATGTCTTTAATTTTTGTTTTTATATGTGAAGTAAATGAGGTTTGAAGAAGCTAAGTTTTAATATACCCATGGTGACAAGTTGGAGGAGCCATGACTGAAACAGATCTTCGTACCCAGACAAAACAACATGCTCATTTAGGACAGATTGACTGTCTGCTAAGACAAAGACAACCAAATGGTATCAATTAAATTATTCTTAGACTCCAAGCAAATAACCAGACCTTTTGTTGTAAGGTTAGCGATTGGTCCTAGAGCCTTTCAGATGGTAGGCAGGATTCTACCTTTGAGCCCTAAATAGGCAGTGTTTGAAAGAAAACTGTGTTGCTTTGCTTTTCAGTTGAAAACATTCAGGGAGCAGGTGGCAGCCCCGTGTCCTGGGAGCACTTCTTTCACTCCTTGCTGCTTTACCACGAGCACCTCCGC
The DNA here is from genome assembly GCA_964023405.1 of Apodemus agrarius. Lineage (NCBI taxonomy): Eukaryota > Metazoa > Chordata > Mammalia > Rodentia > Muridae > Apodemus > Apodemus agrarius. Next base: position 60,304,108 of record OZ030006.1, read on the forward strand.
AAGGACCTGCCGAGTGCAGACAGTGTCCAGTACCGGCACCTGCCTTCACGTGGCATCACCCAGAAGGAGCAAGATGGACTGATCGCTTTCCTCCAGCTGACAGCGACTGTCATTACTTGGGTAGGTAACCCATCCACAGCAGCAGGTGGTTTGTGGTGTAGCATGGTGACCTCCTAAGTGGCCGAGCATGTGGTATATTTAGCATACACATAGCATTTGCAATTATGCTCTTGTTTTTTAGACTTTGGAGGGTATAATTTATGCTAGTTCAGTTCATTACAGAATCTTAATTTGAAAATTATAGCCAGAACATGTTTAAAAGTAGAGGAGAGGAAAGGGGTCAGTTGTGTGTGCATCCTTCTAGAAAGTAACTGGCAGAGGTGCTGAGGCGCACACACAGTCGGTCTGTACGTGTACAGAAAGAGTACTTCTCATTGAAAAAAAGTTACTGAATTGTTTTAGCTGTTCTAGCAAATTAGTCTTGTCTTCAGCATATACTTTTCAAAGCATGGAACTCCAAGTTGATCCTAGAATGAAATGAACCGATCAGGTTGACATTTGTCTGGAATATAGAAATGTGTTTTCTAGGATATTTCTAATTAGGTTTGATACCAAACTTACTCTATCTTTTTGAAATAAAATAATCCTTGATAAAATATTTCTGTAAAGTTTTTTTTTAAAGAATTTTTTTTAAGATTCTTTTTTAATATGTGTGAGTACACTGTAACTATCTTTAGACTCATCAGAAGAGGGCATCAGATCCCATTACAGGTGGTTGTGAGCCATCATGTGGTTGCTGGGAATTGAATTCAGGACTTCTGGAAGAGCAGTCAGTGCTCTTAACTGCTGAGCCATCTCTCCAGCTCCTTAAAAAGTTATTTGTTAACTCATTCATGAATTAGATATATTTTAGTGTAATAGTGTAATGTTCTAGAAAAGACTTAATAGTGGCTTTGATTTTTGTCACTCTAGTAGACAATCTATTTGTAGTATTTCTGTTCCTGGGTTTGTCAAAGAAATTCTTAGAAGTTTACCTTCCATTCTTTCTATGACCAAACTAGTGGTCTGATTTAATCTACTAGCTAAAAGATAGATTCTTCTTTGTTGTGGTATATACTAAATGTATACAGTGTGCAGTGCATTTTGATCTCTTTTCGTAGCTGTGACTTGATGTTGGGTGCCTATGTTCACATCTGTCAGGAGGCCAAGTCAGGCTTAAATTCATGGGGCTGGAGACCAGTATGGGCCATTCTCAGAAAACAAAACAGAAAAGTATAGGTAAATGAATAAAGTACCTGTCTTGTTGTTTTGTGTTCCAATCTCAGAGTGAAAATGCTCGATTGGCCCTCTGTGAACATCCCCAGTGGACGCCTGTTGTGGTGATTCTGGGGCTCCTGCAGTGCAGTATTCCCCCAGTTCTCAAGGCTGAGCTACTGAAGACACTTGCAGCTTTTGGAAAGTCTCCTGAAATTGCCGCTTCACTTTGGCAGTCTTTGGAATATACACAGGTGGTCCCATGAACTTTCTTATTGTATAATTTAGAGGATGGTAATACTGTAGAAACAAGAGCACCTGGTGGAAATTTACAGTATGCCAGGGCATCCCGTGTAGGAAGTTAAATTAAGGTTTGGGAGTCAAGCTTTGCGTTTAGGTTGTTTTCTTGGCTCGCTTCACCACAACTAGGTTACCAAAGATAGTATCAAGTAACTCTAAAGATCTTAATCCTTAAAGTCAATGAGATACTTCCTGTGTGGCAGACTGCTACCATTGTCTTTGAGATCAGGCTAATTAATGTAAGCCTTCAGACACTGTACTCAGTAAAAGCGGGAGATAGACTTATGTTTTCTGTACTGCTCCTTTTCCCATGCCCTTCCTGCCCGAAACTGCCGGAGAGTGACGTATTGTATAGCTTTCTGTTCTCATGGCCTTACCATTAAAGGGGCTGTTTGATAAGTTTTACAGATAGTTTACAGCAGCTGGATGGCTTCACTGGTGGACATAAAAGACTCACAAGCTTTGGGCATAAGTGGAAGTGGTGTGACAGTAGGAGCTTTGTTGACTTGCATCTATTTATACCATCATAGAAGGAGAATTTAAGGATTGCATAGTATTTGACATCTCACTAAATGTTTTTTTCTGAAAGTCAGCTCTGTTGAAAATTTTCCTTTACGTATTGTTATTCTCTTTGTGATAAAGTAGAAAGCATATGTTTTCTAGCAGTTGCTCTCAACCTTCCTAATGCTGCTACCCTTTAATATAGTTCCTCTTATTGTAATGAGCCCCAACCATAATTTTTTTTTGTTGTTATTTTATAACTTATGAATTATAAGTAAATATTTGATATATGACTCCTGTGAAGGGGGTCATTGGACCCTTACAGGGGTCATGACCCACAGGTTGAGAACCACGTTCTTACAGAAGTACCTCCAGGAAGATGCTTGCGTGGACTGTCATTTGTCTCGAGGTAATACAGTATTAGCAGAGCCTGTGCTGCTTGTTTATTATTCACACAAACAACTAGTTTTCAGTAGCAGAGGCTTCTAGATTTTTCCAAATGTGTATTCTGAAGGTGAGAATAACTAAAGTTATTAATGCTGTTACCATGAGGCTGCTGTTCCCCCTCCTGATCCTGAGTAAACCAGTACTTAGCATGTCCTGGGTACTTACTGCTTTGTAATGTAATTGGATTAAAGTTTTTCAGAGAAAAGTAAATTTTGTGCTCTTAGGAGTTACAAGTTTCCTGTATATTACAAACCCAAAAATTCTGTCTGCCAGAACTGCTAATGAAAGTCAACTAGGGACTCCTTGGTGATCACTTGTGATAGTGGGGTGGTGGTTGAGATGTATGACTGTTAGACGACCATTATTGCTCCTTGATGGACAAAGATGCTCATGACATGTGTTCCTTCTTTCTTCCAGATACTGCAGACTGTCAGGGTTCCAAGCCAGAGACAAGCTATTGGTATTGAGGTAAATTTCCCTTTTTAGATTCAACACTACATTCATTCATACAGTAATGCCAAAATAAGATTGTGAAAGGTTATTTGCAGCCTAATAAGTTTCTGTAATTTTAAAATTTAATATATTTTTTTGGGGGGTTTCCTTACTAGTGCTGAAATAGAGATAAAACTATTTTTTATCATTATTTTATATGTTTATTTACTGTATGGTCATGTGTGTGTCCAGGCCCACATGTGCTATAGTATGTGTGTGGAGGCCAGAGGACCTTGGGGAGTCAGTTCTCTTCATATTGTAGGATTCTGGGGATCATACCAAGGGTTGTTAGGCTTGGAGGCAAGCATCTTTATCCATTCAGCCATATTGTTATTTTTGAGTGAAGCAGTCAATGAAAGAATCTAAACTGTATTCACAATTGAAAGAGGATGTCACATGAGAGCCATCTGAATTGAAAGTCGTGATTGGAACTTGAGTAAGAATTTAATATTTTGTTTTATTAAGGTGATACCTTGCTTTATAGCTCTGGCTGACCTTGGACTCCTCCTGCCTCAGATTCCTATGTACTGGGATAATAAGCAAAAGCCACTACCCCAATGTGAAAAATTATTTCTGTTCTCCTTTTTATTTGTTACACTTACGTATTCATTTGCTTTGCAGGAAGGTGGCACATGCCATGACATGTCAGTGGAGGTCAGAGGAAAATGTTTAGTTGTTCACTCTTGAGATGTAGATTCTGGGTCTCAAATTCATATCTTCAAATGTAGCTGCAAGCAGCCTTACCCATTGAGCCCTCTTGCTGTCCCCTCTTTCTTTTACTTTTGAGATTATGATTACATCATTTCTCTGTTTCCTTTCTTTCTCCAAACCCTCCTTTATGCCTCTTTGCTCTTTTGAAATTCATGTCCTCTTTTCACTAGTTGATGATATTTGCATATGTGTGTATGTGTATACATATACATATATATCCCTAAATACAACCTGCTCACTCTATACAATGTCACTGGTATGTATAACAAGTTGGTGTACTGTGTTCTTAAAAGAAGCCTGTAAAAATCTTTTTTATTTCAAGGTTGAGATAATATGTGAAAATTTAAAATTCTTCTCACTCATTTAGATGGATATACTTGGGTGTCTTTTCTGCTAAGTAGGAAATGGTACTATTTGTTACTTTGTATGTGGTGATATATCATTGTTAATAAGTTACTATTGGCAGAATAGAATGCTTTACATCTCATAGTAGTTTTATATTGTTAATTTTCTTTATTCTTTTGTTTGAAGGTTGAACTCAATGAAATAGAGTCCCGGTGTGAAGAGTACCCCCTGACTCGGGCCTTCTGCCAGTTGATCAGTACCCTGGTGGAGAGCTCATTCCCTTCTAATCTGGGCGCTGGCCTGCGGCCCCCTGGCTTTGACCCTTATCTGCAGTTCCTGAGAGATTCTGTGTTTCTCCGATTCCGTACAAGAGCTTACCGGAGAGCTGCTGAAAAGGTGATGTTCAGAGTAAACCATTTCTCTCCTATGAATTTACTGTCGCTTCTTTCATCCAAGGAGTAAAGGGCTATAAGTTCACTTTGGCTTTTGGAAGTTAATAAAATTCATAGTCCTGATTCTGTTATTCCTTCTTGGATTATTTTATGTGTCTTATAAACAAATTTGAGCATTAAAATCAAGACACATATTAATGATCTCTGAGGGATTTTCAGATGGGAACTCATAATCATTAACTGAACACTTTCTTGAGACAAGATCTCACAATGTCTACTTGAGCAGTTTTACTAAAATTGAACCTTTCTACCTTTTATGGGAACACCTGTGATGCTTTAGACTAGCAATTGCATCGGTTCAAGCTGACCCGAGTTCTGTTAGCAGTTCTGGGTGGTGGATTATTCACCCAGAGGGAAGCTGTGTTAGAAGCTGGTGGACTTAGCTGCTGTGGTGAATTCTGACGGCAATTCTTAGCACATTCTATGGACATCTCAGCTCTGCTCTAGATACCATGGAGTTCATTGTATATATCATTTTATATAATTATAATATTAGCTCGAGGTGGGTACTATTAATGTTCCAATTTTACAGATGGAGGCTTAGCAAAGTTAAGGAACTTGCCTAAGTTCCAGAACCAGGATTTGAACATAGGACTCTGTCTTCAGATCCAAGCTCATAACCACTAAACTATGTAAGAGATACTTCCAGGTTCTTATGTAGTTCACCTATAGTTTATAGTACTGTTTATTATCTCACAGAATGTCCTTGGATATATTTTATAGAACCATTTCTGATTTATTAGTTTGCTGTTTTTTTAGCCTGTTGGATCTTTTGTTATATTAATGATTATAAAAAGAATTTGGTTCATGCTAATATTGCACAGTCAGAGCAAAAGAAATTATAACACTCCTAGTCCTGTTGCCAAAAGATGAATAATAATTTCTAGTCTTTTTTTGTTGTTGTTGTTGTTGTTGTTTAACATTTAAATGACATTAGGAAGACTACCTTACAAGCTGGGCAATGATGATGCATACCTTTAATCCCAACACTCGGGAGGCTAGGAAGGTGGATTTTTGTGAGTTTGAGGCCAGGGTTACACAGAGATAGCCTGTCAGGAAAAACCAAACTAAACTAAATAAATAAAATACCCCTTCCCCCAAAAAACTTGTTACATTATATTTTTTGTCATATAGTATCATGGAGATTTTAATTAATTATGAAGTTTTACTTTAAAAATGGCTTTTAGATCACTGCATAGACTCTATTCCTTATATCTGTACCTGGCATAGTCCGATTCATTATATTTTCACTGTCACAACCATGTGCCATTAAATGTCATTTCAGATGATCAGTGCATGCTTGGCCATTACAGTCTTTTTTTTTAACAAAATGTTCTCACACATGTTTTGTACTGTTTTAAATGTCCTATTTGTACTTTCTTTACAAGGTCATTATGGCCAAGGTATACTGGTCAGCTGTGTCTTTGCAGAGAACTGCCGCTCATAGAAAGCTTGCCCCTCAGACATTGCTGCTTTCTCTGCTGCTGCCTGTTTTATTGTTCCTGAAAAGTTTTTGATTTTTTTTCCCCCCTGAGACAGGGTTTCTCTGTGTAGCCCTGGCTGTCCTGGAATTCACTCTGTAGACCAGATTGGCCTCGAACTCAGAAATCCACCTGCCTCAGCCTCCCAAGTTCTAGGATTAAAGGCATGCGCCACCACTACCCGGATTTAGAATGTTTTTTAATTGAAGTTTTCTTTAGCTTTATGTAGCTAACTCTATCTTAAAACAATGGATTCTCATGAAAGCATTGCTTTGTGTTGAAGTAAATACTAGAGTGTTAGAGGTAGTAGATTTAACAGTATTTAAGTCTTTTATCTGATAATGCCTTAAAAAAAAAAAATCCAAACAGGCCGCAGTCCCTATAAATAATCTAAATATATAAATATATAATTCACATATATAAAAATCCAAATAGTCCCATTCCAAAACTCAGCCCTGATAAAATTGTACAGTTTAATGATCATTACAAAGGCCACTGCTTCCAGCATAGAGCTCGGTACCGCAGGCCTCTACTGTGGTGGTGCTGCAGCTGAGTTATGCCAGAGAGTGACCATGCACGGACAGCTCAGGCTCCTTCCAGTACCCCGTGCAATGGGTCTTAAAGCAAAGTCTAAACTTTACTGTATATATTAACTGGACATAGGTGTCCTTCCATGTAAAGATCTTAAATCCATCCTTCACAATAAACGGCCATGGGGTCATTTGAGGCATTTTGACTGATTGTTGGGCAGAGCCCTGTTCTGAGCAGGTTTGCCGCTGAGCTATGTGATCTGAGGGATTCATTCTCTGTGCTGAGCATCACATGAGTTTCTTAGAGAAATTGTAAAATATTTGACCTGTAGAGAACTCTGGTATTGTATGATTATAAAGTAAACATGCAGGTGCTAAATACCTAAATCTTGTAAATGAGCTCAAACTTTGGCTGGAGAGATACTTCTTAAAACATGTTTTTTTGAGAAAACAAATCTGTTACCTTTGACAAAATGAAACAAGGTGAATTAAGATTGTGTTGCATAAAATAATAAAGAAGACAAGAAACATGATTTGTTTTCTGGAAAGCAGAGTAAAAGGAATGAAAAGTGCGACACGTCCCCTCAGCCTGTTCGTTGTCACTGAAATGTGTATTTCCCTCTAGTGGGAAGTCGCTGAGGTGGTCTTGGAAGTGTTTTATAAGCTGTTGAGAGATTATGAGCCTCAGCTTGAAGACTTTGTAGATCAGTTTGTGGAGCTACAAGGTAATTTAATTCTATCATTTTCCAAAGTATTTATGATTTAGTGATTTTATATGTATAAATATAAGCTAAGAGTTATGGGTTAAATTAGAATTTAATCTTTGCTTTATTGTTTTAATCATGTGCTGTTCAAGAGAGAAAATAGGATATTTGGGTTCTGGCTCTCATGTGCACATCAGTCTTTCCTGTGTGGAGTTGGTGCTCTTAATAGTTTGTGTCTTTGTGAAGCTTGCCTTCATCTGTGTTAATCCTATTTAAGTTACAGTGTCATATATTTCACAAAAACAAAGGCTATAACAAAAATTCTAATTGAGGGGCCAGTAAGATGGCTGCTATATGTCTTTATTATGCAATGACATCTGCACTAAGCCTGACACCTTTGTTTAGTCCCTAGGACCTACCAGTTGTCCTCTGAACACACACACACACACACACACACACACACACACACTACATTAGCACATAGTTTCAAGCCAGTTCTTATTTGCTGTCTTCTGGATTGTGTGCTGTTCAGGAGAAGAGATCATAGCCTACAAGCCACCTGGCTTTAGTCTGATGTACCATCTTCTGAATGAGTCACCGATGTTGGAGCTTGCCCTCAGCTTACTGGAAGAAGGAGTGAAGCAGCTTGACACCTACGCTCCTTTTCCCGGTATGTGCCTGAAAGTCTCCCTGCCTTCAAAACTGTTGACACCTTCATCTTTTGTAAATTGAGAATTTATTGGAGATGATCTTTGATGTTTTTTGGTACTGTAAAAGTCTCTTATCTAGCCATGGTGGCACACACCTTTAATCCCAGCACTTGGGAGGCAGAGGCAGGTAGATTTCTTAGTTCGAGGCCAGTCTGGTCTACAGAGTGAGTTCCAGGACAGCTGGGGTTACACAGAGAAGAAACCCTGTCTCAAAAAAAAGGTCTCTTATCTAACAGTGACATCTTCAGAGAGTCCATATGATCACACATAGACCGACTTCAGTACAGAGGTTTGTTGGCTCTGACTGTCTTATTGCAAGGTCTTCTCTAAAAATAGCAATCTTTATTGCATTCACATCTTTAACATGCTTAACTCTGAATATGAAATCTCGTGACACTTATAAAAGCACATGCTCTGGAATCTGGCTAGTAGTGGTCATTAAATGTTACTTATTACCATTGCTGTTACCATTGTTATTCCGTGCTTTCTGTGCAGGTCTCTCTTCAAAGCATAGTGTGTGTTTTACTCTATTTAAACCCTTTAATTGCACAGAAACCTTCAGTGGCAGATATTATTTCCATTTACCAAAAAGATGTACAAATAGATTACACCGAGAACTGGGATTTGATCCTAGGCAGTTAGGCCCCAGAGCTCCTGTTTCATACTGCTGTGCTGTATTGCCTTTAATGTGGCAGTGATCTGAAATAGAAAAGTCAGATTCTAAACAGGATTGTAACTATAATTCACAGATAAGAAACGGTAGAAATAATTAGGCTAGCATCTTAAATTTGAAAGATTGAGATCAGAGGTGATTTTTATTATATTTTTTGCTTCTTTATTTTCTTTAAAAACTTTTTCAAGGATTATTTTTATTTTATATGTGGGAATGTTTTGCCTATATGTATGCATATGTAGCATGTACATGCCTGGTGCCTATGGAAGCCAGAAGAAGGTATCAAATTCCCTATAATTAGAGTTACAATTGGTTGTGAGTTACCATTTGGGTGCTGAGAACAGAACCCATATTCTCTTCAAGAGCCCTGAGTGCTCTTAAGCACTTAAGCCATCTCTTCAGCTTACAGGTGCCTTTATTTTCACAATGATTATGCCTTATGTGGAATTGGTTTCTCACTCTCAGCACTGTTGACAGTTTAGCTGATAGTTCTTTGTTGTGGGTGCTGTACTGTATGCTGTGGGTTTCTGTTTCCTCGATGGCAGTTGCACCTTCCTATTAGGACAAATAAGAGTGTTTTAGGTACGAATGTTCACTGGGGACAAATCATCCCACTCTGAGAGCCATTGCATCACATATCAGATATCCTGTATATCAGATGTTTACATTACAATTCATAACAGTAGCAAAACTACAGTTATGAAGTAGCAGTGAAAATAATTTTATGATTGGGGGTCACTACAACATGAGGACCTGTGTTAAAGGGCCACTGCATTAGGAAGGTTGAGAACCACTACCCTAAAGGATCAGGAAACAGATAAAAGAGAAGTTAATACCTGGATAACCTGGGCCGAGGACATAGCTGGTTTTATATGGGTGGAGCTGTTTGAAGGTGCTGTTGAGAGTTTGTGTAAATAAAAACTTTGAGACTAAAGCTTGCCTTTTAGTTTTTTCTCTTAAGTACATTTAGACTGTAATTTCATTGGCGTTCCAGGAAAGAAACACCTGGAAAAAGCAGTTCAGCACTGCCTTGCACTGCTCAACCTCACTCTGCAAAAGGAGAACCTTTTCATGGACCTTCTGAGAGAGAGTCAGCTGGCTCTTATCGTCTCGCCTTTGGAACAGCTCTTGCAGGGAATTAATCCTAGGACTAAAAAGGCAGACAATGTGGTTAACATCGCCAGGTGAGTGACCTGAGGCACAGCAGAAAGGACACGGAGGCCACTCTAGCTTTTATTTTTCTCTCTTTCTGTTGCATATTTAATATATCATAGATTATTGGTTTGGCCTACTTTGTTTTGAGTTTTTTTGAGACATGGTATCTTTGTATAGCCCTGACCAACCTGGGACTTGCTCTGTAGACCAGGTTGGCTTTGATCTCAGATTTGCCTGCCTCTGCCTCCTGACGTACACCAACATGTCCTGGCTGGTTCTGACCTACTTTAATATTACCTAATTCTATTCCTTTGATTGTAATTACTCTGAGCCATACTGTGTCTTTTCTTTTTTCTCTTCCTAGCTCATTCTATGTCTTAAAAGTTTCTGTGTCTGAAATGAATAGTGTTTATCTTTCTGTAGGGAAACTTGAGTGTTTGAACAGTGGGGATAGAGAGTCCCCTCCAGTCCTGTACATATGTATGTACATGTGTGCATGTATATATATATATATATGTGTGTGTGTGTGTGTGTGTGTGTGTGTGTGTATATGTATGTATGTATGAATGTGTGTGTATATACATCTATGCACAGGTACATGTACATGCACACACACATGCATGTGTGTGTGGATATACACATGCATATTTGCTAGCATTTTGGTGGTTTGGTGTTTCATAGCTTGTTGAAACTTTGGTTTATCATTCACCTCAGCTTCACATGGTGGTCTGTGGAGGTGCTTCTGCCCACATATCCTTCTGTGAGGACACAGTCTTGTACCTTTGTCTCAGTTATGGTTTAAATTACTGTGATAACAGTAGTTTGACCAAAAGCAAAGCTTAAGGAGGAAAGCATTTCGTCTTATAGCTCTTAGATCACGTTCCAGCGTCACTGATGGAGGTTGGGGGGGGGGGACTGAATCTGAGGTCGTGGAGGGTGTTATTGGTTTGCTCCTCATGACTCACTCAGCTTCTTACAGCACCCAGGACCACCAGCTTTGCCCATAGAGAGCTGAACCCTTCCACATGAACCATTAATCAAGAAAACACACCATTGTCTCTCTCATGGGCCAGTCTGGTGAGGACATCTTCTCAATTGCGGTTTCCTCTTCCAAAATGACTCTAGTTTGTGTCCAGTTGACATGGATTAGCCAGCCCAGTCCTTCTTAGTCACCCTCTCAGTTTTTTGTTTGCTACACATGCAAAGACCTTTTCCTAAATAGTCCTTGTGGATTAAGACTTCCGTGTAAGTATTTTGAAAGGACATGATTCAGCCTGCTACAAATACTTTGTAGCTAGAAGGAGGACTCCTTTCTCTGATTTGTCCAAAGTATAATATGGGTAGGTGAACCTTTGGCTTCGAGTTTTCTTTATTTTTCTCTTTTAAGAATTATTTATTTTTTAGTTCTTATATGTATTTGCATGTGCCTGCTTGTCTCTATGTGCATCACATGCATACATGAGCCTGCAGGTCAGAGATGAGGTTGGATCCTTTGGAGCTGGAGTTTGACATAGTTGTAAGTAGGTGTAGGTGCTGAGAGCCAAACCCCAGGTCCTCTGCTAGAATGCACTGAACCACAAGCCATCTCTCGAGCCCCTAAATTTTCTTTATTTAGAAGAAGCCAAATTCGAATACATTGTTCTTTAATGTTTTCTTCTGAAGGTATTTGTATCATGGGAACAATAATCCTGAATTGGCATTTGAAAGTGCGAAGATCCTCTGCTGTATCTCTTGTAACTCCAACATTCAGATCAAAATGGTTGGCGATTTCACACATGACCAGGTAACTGATTCTGTTGATGGTGCTCTCTGTCAGTCATAGTGTCTGGATGAATTGTACGTTTGTTTGTGGAACTATTCTCTAAGAGTAAGTAGGTGAGAAACCATGTGCTTAATTGAGAATTGTCTTTGAAGTTAATTCAGTGTGGTACCCTCTGTAGTGTGAGCTGTATAGTGTTCACACTCCAGAATGTGACTATATAGGCTACAAAATGGCTGTTACTTTAAGCATTTGAAGCGATTGGGTTTGTAGCCACAACACCTGTTTGCTGAGGTAATTACCTTTGTAGTTTTCTGGTGATCCATAGGTGTGTCATGTTGGGTATTATAGAATGTATTTATGGGTCCTATTTTCTTTTTCCTGAGACCACAATGCTCCAGTGAACTTCCTGCCTCCACTTCTGGAGTTGACACTGTGCTTGTGTCCTATACCAGCTCAGATGCTCCCTTTTCTTGTGTTCCTAATACTGTTTCTCTTTTTCTCATTTGAAATGGTGTTGTGTTGTCTTGGTTGGTTCAAGCTCTTCTTAAGTGATCTCTATCTGACCCCAAGGGTAGATTCTACTCTATAGCTGCTGTGCTCGCCTCAGTGGATAGCACAGCTGCATAACTGGCTTTGTATTCTGTAAACATCTGGTATCTGTAAGAAGTGTCTGAACTTTACTGGATGCTCCTCAGTAGTGTTTAAAACAGAAGGCATTCTGTCACTTTGGATGGGGATGAATATGCATGCACAGGTGGTTTTGTTGGTCAGAGGACAACCTGAAGGGAGTCAGTTTGACCCTCTCTCACTTAACTATCTATCTCCCTGATCCCCAGATCTCATTTGACTGCAGTCTTTGTATTATCAGACCTTTCATATGACTGTTCTCTGTCAGTAGTAAGCTCTAGTATCAAATCACAGTGACCTCCCATCTAATAAGTGCCCTTGGGATGAAGGCACCGTCAAGACAGAGCCACATAAGATGCAGATGTGCCTTCTGCATTCTGGCTTTTCTATTGAGAATCTATGGGATCTAGACTGGTTTAGAACCTACCTTCTTCTGCATCCTCTCCCTCTTAAGTGCTGGCTACAGGAATGAGCCACAATGCTGAGCTTTAAATTAAATACAAATTCTCATTACTGCGTGGAGCATACAACTTCTTGCCAGTTTTTTGTTTGTTTGTTTGTTTTGTTTTCCCCATTTACCTCCTTCCCTTTTCTTTTTGTTTTTTGAGGCAGAGTCTCATTGTGTAATCTTGGTTGGCCTGAAACAAAGACTAGCCAGGTGACTCTTAAACTTAGATAGATCTGCCTGGCTCTGCTTCCCCAGGGCTGGGATTGAAGGTGTGTTCCCCACACTTAGTCCACTTTCTTTCTTCAGAGGAGGCTGACTTCAAACCCAAGGTCATCCTACCTTAGGCTCCTAAGTGCACTGTGTTTGTTGTGGAATCTCTGATGTAGAAAGAAGTTGTTAATTTGTCGTTTTTCTGTCTTTTATGACTTCAGAGTGTAAGCCAGAAGCTGATGGCTGGGTTTGTAGAATGCTTGGATAGTGAAGACACAGAAGAATTTGTACGTGTAGAAGAGGGTATGGCTCTGATTAACTTGTTCTCTTATATCTGTACAGGGCATAATGAGAAAAACTGTGAAACTCTTAATTTTCTGGTGCTGATGTAAAAGAGATTGAGAATTTGCTAGAATAAAACAGTTTTGTTTAAATCTAAGCAATATAAAGGTCAATCAAGAATTAAGCAAATCTGGGGCTTCAAACACATGCTACCTTACATTAATTTGTGATTTTGTTTTGTGAGTGTATTTAGGCTCAGAATTAGAAAAGAAGATAGCTGCGATCCGTCACGAAACGAGAATCCACATCTTGAATCTTCTCATCACATCTCTAGAACGCAATCCACCTAATCTTGCTCTCTACCTGTTGGGCTTTGAATTGAAGAAACCCATCAGTACCACGAATCTACAAGACCCAGGTATAGCTGGGATCTATTTCTTATATGTTTGTTGTGTGTAAGTGATCATTTATTGACTACTGGGTTCACAGAGTAATTTACTTAGAAAATTGATGACATGTGAAAGGTATTGTGGGTTAGACTTGAGGATCAAAGCTGTCTAAGCAGATATAATGGATTGAGATTTGTCAGTGTCCTGTATCAGTATTTGAAAACACATTCACAGTCAATCAGAAACCCTGAGAAAGGTTGAATTTGCTTTTGGTTCCTTGTAGGAGTGTTAGGCTGCCCTCGGACGTGCCTGCATGCCATCCTCAACATTCTGGAGAAAGGCACAGACGGGAGAACCGGCCCTGTGGCTGTGCAGGAGTATCCTCAGCTGGCCGAGCTGTGCTACCAGGTATGCAGTAGAAAGCACCTTGAGGAACTAGGCAAAAACTTGAGCAGCTAAGTTCATAGATGGGAGGACAGCAACTTGGCCGGATAGAAATGAGTTCATTTAGTAGTTCTTCCAGTCTTTCATTTGTGGATAAATTCCATGAGGCATAAATACCAACATCCTATAGACCTGAAGATGTTAGCAGTGTGAAGAAAGAGAACTACTAGGTGTTTTGGTGGACTTTACCTGTGGTACTGTATTTAAAGTAGCTTTTTGGGGGCCTAGAACAGGCTTGGGTCAAAAGATCCCTGGTTGCCATCTGTGCCCCGCAGGCCAAGCTAGCTTGGGCTTGCTCTGTGGCTTCTCTTGTGTGGCCTTTTCCATCTGTGGAATGGATTCTGCAGCTCAGAGTGGCAGTACAAGCAGCACCTGTGAAGAAGCATGCAGAGAACTAAGTCCTGTGGCCATGGAGAGTTCAATTCACTTGTACATGTGTTCTAAGCTCTGTGATTCCATTTCATGCTGAAAAGGTAGATTATTCTCTAGGTGTAATGGAGACATTTCTGTTATTCTCATGTTTATCTTTGTGATTTTTCAATCTTTTGTTCTCTGGTGTCTCAAATAGTCACACTTCTTTGCATATGAATGTTTCTTAGAGAGTGGTCCAAAGTACATTGAAGCCCAGTGTTACAAAATCTGGTTTGTATTAGGAAGCAGTTGACAGCTTCATCATCTAGGCCAGGGGAGGTGAGGGGTGAAAAGCCAAGTTTAAGACAGTAAGAGAAGCTGAAGATGCTTTCTGATTGCTTAACTGCTTTGTGTTTGGTTTAAGGACTTTAGCTTATTGGATCACAAAATAGTACCAGAGCTGTCTGGAGACAGCAGCAGTTTGCTTTTCACTATTTTCTCTTTATGTGTGCTTGTATAACTGTGTTCAGTACACACATGGTTTTGGTGTTCCTTTTAACCTTTTTATACAAATTTCTGTAGTTCCCTTTCTTCCCCTTTGGATATTGTCTGTGCTGTCAAAGTGTATATCTTGTTGTTTGGTATTTTTCTAGGAATAGGGCCAGCAAGAGAGTTCAGCTGGCAAGAGCATTTCCCAGCAGACCTGACAGTAAGTTCAGTCTGTAACCTGTGGTGGAAGGAGGGAACCAATTGCACAGAGTTGTCCTCTCCCCTCCTCTTGGCACACATGCTCACACACGTCATGTATACACACTGTGCACATGTGCATATGCACACATACAAAATTAACACGGAAACAAAAAATAAGTATAGATTTGTTTCTAGGCAAGGGTTTGCGGTTATTTCTGACTCACTGGCCTGCTGTATAAGGTCATTGAATACTGAACTAACAAGAACTGGACTGTTGCTACTAGTGAAACAATCCCAACATTCTTGTTAACTGGTAAACTATGACCTTATTTTATGTGCACTTCTGTTAAAAGGGTCGTATATGACATGTATTTATGTTCTGTTAGGGTTCATCTTTGGCGGCAGTAGCACTGTGATTAGGGTTATATGGAGTTTCCTAACAAGGAGTTTCTCTGAAAGGCAATTTACTTCACAGCTTTCTTGGGCTTTAGAAGTAAATATACTTCAGAACTGTGTTTGATCCTGTTTTGTTTTGTTTTGTTTTGTAGAATTCTATATTTTTTATTATATTTTATTTGTTTGCATGGGTGTGTAGTGATAAATTATTTAAACAGCACTGAGCTCCCTACAGGTGATTGCACGTCTCACCACCCACCAGAGTTCTCTGGATTTGCAAATGAAAAGACACACATGGGCAGCGTTTTTGTTTGTTTGTTGTTTTTGTTTTTGTTTTTGTTTTTCCAAGACAGGGTTTCTCTGTATAACCCTGGCTGTCCTGGAACTCACTCTGTAGACCAGGCTGGCCTCTGAACTCAGAAATCCACCTGCCTCTGCCTCCCAAGTGCTGGGATTAAAGGTGAGCGCCACCACTGGCCGGCGGGCAGTGTTATTTTTAGTATGCCTTACTAGCTCAATGGCAGTGGCTGGGGCACCTCCACATGGCAAACCACTCCCTTCCAACATTTCCGAGTTGATACTTGCTAAATCTGTATTTCATCTTTGCTACCCCAAACCCAGTCTGGGGAGTGGCCCCAGGGATCACTTTCTAGGATTCTTACATGTTGGATGCTCTTAAGTCTGATCTCTCTGCCTCCCCGTCATAGCCATTCTGCTCCTTCTCTCCTCTGTGTTTCTTGCCCGGGAATCCTAAAAGTCCTGCCTCTGTCCCCTTGCCCAGCCATTGGCCACTGACTCTTTATTGACCTGTCAAAAAGCCAACTGTTGGCAGGGACCTGCCGCAGATGTGCAAATTCCCATGTAAGCACAAATCAAACCCCCAACACCATGCCTATCACCATGCTAGGGTGGAGGTCAGCGGACATTTGGGAGACAGTTCTTCCTTTCCCCATGTCTTGTCCTGGTGATTAATCTCAGGCTGTCAGACTTGGTGATAGATGCCTTTACACACTGAACTTTCTCTCTAGCCCTTGGTTCTGACTTAATGCAAAATTACAATAAAAAAATGATATAAATATGACTCTAGCTAGACTGTGAAAAGGACCTTTGTGTGCAGTGTGAGAGTTGGAAGACAAAGGAAGCCCGAGGCCTTGTTTGTGGTAGACAAGTCAGGTAGCTGAAACTTTGCACAGAGGACTTTGAGCACTGGTTTAAGGGTTATGATCAATTTTACATATATGGAATTTGTGGAGAGTATTGGTTATGTCAGTTGAAAAGAGATGAATAGTTGTATGGCTAGAGTTTTACCTCAATCATAATAATTATGATAAGTATTAATGTACTGAGAGAATGTTGCTTAAAGAGCCAGATGCATAGGATGCGTAGGAGTGCATACGTTCTTCTAAGTGGATGACAATAAGTTCTTATAAATGAAAATACTACTGCTGTTTGGCAAATACTGAAATTTACATTTTGTAGTTAGAAATTCTGTGACTTACAAGATGTTGTATGGCACCTGCTGTCTTAGGGTTGTATCGCTGTGAAGAGACATCATGACTAAGGCAATTCTTATAAAAGACAACATTTAATTGGTGCTGGTTTATAGGTTCAGAGGTTTAGTCCCTTATCATCATGGTGTGAAGCATGGCAGTGTACAGGCAGGCATGGTGCTGGAGGAGCCGAGTTCTACATCTTGTTTCAAAGGCAAAAAGGTGTTTCTCACATGGATAGGAGGAGGGTCTCAAAGCCCACCCCCACATTGGCATTCTTCTCCAACTAGGCCACACTTCTACAAAGCCACACCTTCTAATAGTCCCATTCTCTTGGCCAAGCATATTCAAGCCACCACACCTGCCTTGCTGCTTCATTTTTATCCTCATTCATTCATTCATTCATTCATCCGTCAATCCATCCGTCAACCCGTCCATCCATTTACTTATTTGGTCTTTTGTTTTTTGTTTGTTTGTTTTGAGACATAGTTTCTCTGTAGCTGTGGCTGGCCTTGAACTTTAATTATTGTCTATTATTGAAAATAGGGTAATTTTCATTTTGTAATATTTTATCTATATATTTATGAAAATTATGTACATAGTAGAGATATTCATTTGTTTGTCATATCTACTCAGTTTTTCTTGGATTGCTATAAATGTTTCCCCCTCTCCCTAAGGTTGTATTTAGTGCTTGCATTTGTAACACAGTGAAGTTTGGACATCTTTATAGTTTTACTAGTGATTGTTGGAGTTCTACTAAGTTTTACTATTTTTTTGAAGTTGAGATAAAATAATTGCAATTTTCAGAAGTGACTACCAGGTAATACTACTACTAAATAAAATATTAAAGCTTAATTAACTTTGTATATTATTAATAAGTATGTTTGGAGTAAGTTCAAGATTTAGTCCTCATTTTTATTTTGAATGCAGAGTCTTGCTATGTAACCTAGGCTGTCCTTGAATTTATCATTATCTTGCTTCTGCTGCCTTAGTTCTGGGATTATAGGCCATGTCTGGCAATGTCAGTACTCTGAGCTGTGTTTCAGTGTGTTTTCTTGAGCTGGTACACCTAGGACTTGGATTTACAAATCTAAGTTTATGGGCTGGAGAGATGGCTCAGCCATTAAGAACACTGGCTGTTCCTCCAGAGGTCCTGAGTTCAATTCCCAGCCCAGATGGTGGCTCACAACCATCTATATATCATAGGATCTGATGTTCTCATCTGACATGCAGGTGTACATAATACAGATAGAGCACTCATATACATAAAATAAATAAGTCTTTAAAAATTCTAAGCTTATATTTATTTTATATGTGTGATTATTCATTTGCTTAGGTTGTTGCATCTTAATTTTTATATTCATATTTTGTTATCTTAATCAGTACAGAAATAACTGATTTTTTATTTTATTTTATTAGGTGATATATCAGTTATGTGCATGCTCAGATACATCTGGTCCTACTATGAGGTACTTGAGAACCAGCCAGGATTTCTTATTTTCCCAGTTGCAACATCTACCTTTCTCAAACAAAGGTAGGACATTGTATTGCTTTATTACTACAGGTTGAGAACTCTTTGTTTCAGAATTTGAATTTTTTTTTTGTTGTTTTGTTTTGTTTTGTTTTGTTTTTCGAGACAGGGTTTCTCTGTGTAGCCCTGGCTGGCCTCGAACTCAGAAATCCGCCTGCCTCTGCCTCCCAAGTGCTGGGATTACATGTGTGCGCCACCATGCCTGGCTAGAATTTGAATATTTGACTAATTGATTGATTGATTGGGTCTTCTCTGAATCTGGGCTTGGAATTTGAAGTACTCTGCCTTGGCTGGGAGTATTTCTTACATATTAGGTATCTTGAGGACTGTACCCATTTCTAAACATGAAGTTCATTTGTGTATTACCTTATAGGTATAGCCTAAAGTTAATATTATCCCATGTTTTTAGTCTGCCTTCATTTTATCTACAACCTGTCATTTGACATGCCACACTAGTAGCATTATGTGGGTACTGTATCTTGGGGTCTGGAGCATGTTGGGTTTTGAGTTTGCAGATTAGAATTGGTCAAATTGTATAACCACACTGTGGTTATACACACTGTGCACACTGGTGTTACTTGGCTCGGTAATGTGGACTTCCCATGGCATTTGGAACTTTGCTGCTGTTACTTTGTATGCTTTTGTAATTTTTGCTTGAAGCTTCCTGTTTTACTTTCTAGTGTAAAATTATATAACAATAGTCTGATTGAGGGAATTGATTCTTTCCTAACAAAACTTGTGTTAAAATGATAAGAAAACCACTGAAATTAGATTGCTCGAGTGCCTGTGTGCATGTGTTTTGTGTGTGTGTGTGTGTGTGTGTGTGTGTGTGTGTGTGTGTGTGAGAGAGAGAGAGAGAGAGAGAGAGAGAGAGAGAGAGATGTGTGAGGGTGTACACATGCCACATTGCACATGTGATGGTCAGAACGGCTTCTGTGGAGTCTGTCCTCTCTTTTCCACTTCTGCATGAGCTCTAAGGATTGAACTTGGCTCATCAGGCTTGTGTCACAAGGGCTTTTATCTGCTGAGACATTTTGCTTGCTTGTGAATGAAAGTTACTTAGAGAAATTTCTTATTTACATTTGTGTCTTACATATATTTAAAACTAAGCTGCCTTGAAATAAAACTTTGAAAAGCAATTTTAGAGGAAATTATAAATCTAGTTTATTGACATGACTAAGAACTGTTCTAGCCTAATTTCAATTTTATCAAGGTTCTGTTTTTTTCCTTTAAATTAAAAAAAAAATGTTTTAAACAATATTTCTGTTTTTCCTGTATGTGTGCTTGGTGCATGCTAAGGCCAGAAGAATTCTGTTTGTTTGTTTTGTGTTTTTGTTGTTGTTTTGAGCCAGGGTCTCTTTGCAGCCCTGGCTGTCCTGGGACTCACGGTGTAGCCCAGGCTTGCTTCAGACTCAGAGACCTGCCTGCCTCATGAGTGCTGGGATTAAAGGCACAGACCATATCTGGCTCCTCTTCCTCTCTCTCTCTCTCTCTCTCCCTCTCTCTCTCTCTCTCTCTCTCTCTCTCTCTCTCTCTCTCTCTCTCTCTCTCTCTCTCTCTCTCTCTCTCTCTCTCTCTCTCTCTCTCTCCCCTTCTATTAATGAGAACTGCTATTTTCAAACTTTTTTATACGCTTGCTTGTGTTAATTTCTTACATATATAGTAGAACTTTTTTTATTACATTTTTTGCAGCAGCATTCCTATAGAGCTTGAAAAGACAACTTTTAGAAGTTGTTTCTCCTTTTACTGTGGGTCTCAGGATCAGTCTTAGCTAGTTAGGCTCACTACACGTAATACCATGTCTGCTGAACCATTTCACAGCCTTAGCTTGACTTTGACAGCTTTGGGAGTTGTGTCACAGCCAAACCGAGGGTGTCTGGAATGTGAGTTCAGACTATTCTCCACCACCTTACCCTCCTGAGTGGCTGGACCTACGGCTGGCCCCGCAGTGTAGGTGCCACCACCCCCCCCCCCACAGTGGGGTTCTGAAACTTATCTGTGGCATCATACAAACTGTTAATATGTTTCTGTTACTAGTAATTCTCAGCTTTCTAATTAGGTTTTAGAAAACTGTAATATCCTTAGAATTATCTGATTGACAAAAGTTTTTCTTTTCTTTCTTTTTTTTGTTTTTGTTTTTTGTTTTTTGTTTGTTTTCGAGACAGGATTTCTTGAAAGCCTGGCCCTGGTTGTCCTGGAACTCACTGTGTAGACCAGGCTAGCCTTGAACTCAGAAATCTACCTGCCTCTGCCTCCCAAGTGCTGGGATTAAAGGCATGCGCCACTACTGCCCAGCAACAGTTTTCTTTATTTTCATTATTTTGTCATTTTTAGTTATGAGATTTTTGTTTAAGGACATTATAGAAATTTAAAATTTTTATATAGTCTGACTTATGTGTTATAAAAATTGACTTAGCTTGGCCTGTGTCTTAGTTAGGGTTTCTATTTCTGTGATAAATACCATTACTAAAAGCATGTTGTGTGGTATGTGTGTGTGAGTGTGTGTGTGTGTGTGTGTGTGTGTGTGTGCGCGTGCGTGCGTGCGTGTGTGTGTGTGCGCGCGCGCGCGCGCGCGCATGCGTGTCCCGTCCCCCCCCCCACTCCCCCTCACCCGCGCGCACTGGAAGGGTGGTGGCTCAGTGGTAGTGGTTAAGAGCACTGACTGGTCTTCCAAAGGTCCTGAGTTCAATTCCCAGTAACCATATGGTGGCTCACAAACATCTGTAATGGGATCTGATTCTCTCTTCTGGTGGGTCTAAAGACAGCAACAATGTATTCACATACATAAAAGCATGTTGGGGAGGAAAGGGTTTATTTCATCCTATTAGTCTCAGGAGTTTGGAAACAGGAGGTGAAGCAGAAGCCTTAGTGGGTGCTGCTTAGTGGCTTGCTCCCCAGGGCTTGCTCAGCCTGCTTCTTTACACGATCCAGGACTGGGGATGGGATCACCCACAATAGGCTGGGTCCTCTCACATCAATTTCTAATTAGGAAAATGCCTCACAGGCTTGCTTACAGCAATATTGGCATTTTCTCAACTGAGAAATAACTTCTCAGCCTATGGCAAGTTGGCAGAAAGGCCAACCAGTGCAGACTGAGATTGTTAGTAATATTATTAGTCAATTATGTTTATGATGTCATTACTTAGGACTTCAAAGAATAGGACCCACCAATCATAAAGTGAGGCAGGAATGGTCATGCATGCCCGTGATTCAGACCAGCCTTGGGAGGCTAAGGGAGGGGCTGTGTTTGAGACTTACCTTTGTTATATTGCAAGACTATCTTAAAACAAAACAATACTGGATTGGAAGACCTTTTTGGAAGATTTATTTGGAATACAACCGTCTTACCACATAGCATAAAATTAGGGCTTATGTATTTTTTTAGTAAAAATAGTTTTTGTAAATGAATTGTTATCTATTAGAATTAGTTTTCAAAAAAATTACAAAGTGACATTCATGTTAAATTGTAGCAGACTTGTAAGATCTTTGTGAAATTACTCTGGTAATAAACTTTTTTTTGGAGATAATGTCTCACTATGTATTCCCAGCTGGCCTGGAATTTGTTGTGTAGATCAGGGTAGCCTGGAATTCAGTCTCCTGAGTGCTTGGGATTAAAGACATGTACCACATCTGGCACAAGTAAAAATGTTATTGTTCTCTTAATTTTTCATAGACATAGAATAACATCTTTTTCCTTTGTATCTTTTTTTTTTATAATTTTATGTTCTAGTTATGGATGTTACTATGATTCAGAATTACTGACTTTGTTTCATGAGGAAGTATCTGATGATTTATTTGTTTAAATTCTAGAATATGAAATCTCCATGCTGAATCAGATGTCGTGGCTTATGAAGACTGCCTCAATAGAGCTAAGGGTAACGTCTCTGAACCGCCAGCGCTCACACACTCAGCGGCTTCTGCACCTCTTACTGGATGACCTGCCAGTGAAGCCGTACTCAGGTGAGCACTGAGGAGGGCACGGCTTACAGTCAGGGTGCCTGTAGACAAACTGCTGCTTCCTAGCTCTAGTGCATTTATCTTTAAAACAAAAGTTCTCTTTTGATGTCATTTTATTTTCCTTTTAACAAATTTGCAATACAGATGTGAAGTTTGTCATACTGAGCCATCATGACCCAAGCTATTTTACTGTATATTACATATGCAAATTAAACATAAGCTTCTTTTTAATCATTTTCTTAGTATGAGATGGCTTGCTAGTTGTGAAATTCTAATTATCCTCTTCAGAGTTATGAGTGGGTCCAGTTGTGATGGAAAAAGGTAGATGAACATTGGGAAGTCCTCATAATTTTGCATCTTTATCCATTTACAAAAGGTTCTTTGAACCAGAAATAAAATACTGTTTGTCATTTCCAAGTAAATGTAATTTTAAAGTGTACTTTTCCTTTTCTGATCTATTGATATTGGTGCTCCAACAGATGGTGAAGGAGGAATGGAAGATGAAAATAGATCTGTCTCTGGGTTCCTTCATTTTGACACTGCCACAAAAGGTAAAGGCCCTTAGAATTGTAGTACATTATAAACATTACACTGCTTAAAATTGCAGGATAATTTACTGGTATCTTTAGGTTCTGGACCTAAATAGGAGAGCTATGTAAAGGATTATTTGTTGTCAATAACTAAGGGTTTATAGAGCAGAGAAAAAATTATCTTAGTGATTGGCCGTACCAGAAGTAAGTCAGATTTAGATTTCTGCAGGGTCGTTGGTTTTAGAGCGTGGCATGTTAATGAGCTAAGTATGGTTGGTTCTCCTCTTCAGTGCTCAAGTACAGTTTATTTACTTCTTGTTTCTAGTGCGTCGAAAAATTCTAAGTATTCTTGATTCGATTGACTTCAGTCAGGAGATTCCTGAGCCTTTGCAGCTGGATTTTTTTGACCGTGCTCAGATTGAGCAAGTCATTGCCAACTGTGAGCACAAGAATTTACAGGGGCAGACGGTCTGCAATGTCAAGGTGAGGGCTGCTCTCAAGAGCCTGCAGTAACGGGTTCAGACACCGAGCTGTCAGAAAACTGTAACCATACATACATACATATATATATATATACATACATATATATATATATATATATATACACACACACATATATATATAGTAACATGTTGCTGGTTTCTGTTACTAGTTTATTGGGCTATTTTGTCTAACAGTGAGGAAATAAAACTCAACAAATACCTTTATTTCTTTAAAAGCTTTCCCATTAATTTCCTCTAGGAATTTTCCTACCCAGCTAGGACTACAGAGTAGCTTTCACTATTTTGTTCTTTACCAAATGAATGATAACAGCCTCAGCAGAATGAGAAGGATAGTGAGGCTCCCAGCATTAAATGACTGTTCTCAGCCATGCACTGCTTTGTGGAAGGAGCCAAATGGCTAATTTTTTTTGTCTGCAAATTGGACCATGCCATTGGTACATTGTATGCAGAGATACCTGGACCTTTTCCAGTTAGGGTGGGCTATGGTAATTGCTATGTAGTATTCCACCAGCATCTGATGACACTGTTTTTCTCTTTTTCACCAATTATTTAGCTTCTTCATAGGGTTCTCGTAGCTGAAGTCAATGCTCTCCAGGGTATGGCTGCCATAGGTCAGAGGCCTCTGCTGATGGAGGTAAGCTATGTTAGTTTGACACCTTTAGCTATTTGCTTGTACTATTTAATTTGCTTGCTTAAAAAGCTGTAAATGCATATGTAATTAGTAAATGACTTAAACATTAAGCTTTCATAGAGGGCTGTTGAAATGAATCAGTAAATAAAAACACTTGCTGCCAAGCCTGATAACTTGAGTTTGCTCTTCAGTACCCACAGGATGGAAGAAAAGAAATGACTTGTGGGAGTTGTTTGCTGATCCCTATACATTTCCTGTGGCATACATACATGTGAGAGCATACACACATGTGAGTGACAGGACTATGCACACACACACAGACACACACACACACACACAAATAAAATTAAACTTTCATGGAATGTTTTGTGGTTTTATATTTTTTAATATTTCAATTTTTTAAAGTTATACAATACAATTAATATAATTTGAGTGTTTTCTGAATAACTAGAAGTATTAAAAATAGGAAATTGTTTAAAACATGTATTATTTCCCTGAATGTTAACCTGTTTCAATATTTCTGGTTTTAGGAAATCAGCACCATTCTTCAGTATGTTGTAGGAAGAAACAAGCTGCTGCAGTGTCTTCATGCAAAGCGGCATGCGCTAGAGTCCTGGAGGCAGCTGGTAGAGATCATACTGACAGCGTGTCCTCAGGAGCTCATTCAGGCAGAAGACCGACAGCTGATTATCCGTGACCTTTTACAAGATGTGCATGATAAGGTGGTTTAGTTCCTAAGCTACTTTATTGTTAGAGACTTTTTATGTATGAGTATATGGTATAGGTATATACATTTGCCTTTAAGCAAATATGCTACTCTAATTTTTTTTTCCACTTTAGATCAGAAGGAAAGTAGAATTTATAATATTGATGTGAAAACTTTCCTTGAGAAAGATTTATTATGTACAGGAGGAGCACCAAGCTAGAATGTTTCAGGATTATCCAGGAAGCTTTGTAAATATAGACTGTCTTAGTTAGGCTTTGCAGAGACACCATGACCAAGGCAGCTCTTATAAAGGACAACATGTAGTTGGGGTGGCTGACAGGTTCTGAGGTTCAGTCCATTATCGTGGAGGGTCACATGGCAGGCATGGTACTGGAGGAGCTGAGAGTTCTACATCTGGATCCAAAGGCATACAGACGGAGACTGTCCTGGGCAGCTAGGAGGAGGGTCTCTTCCATACAGGGTGGAGCCTGAGCAGAGGACCTCAGAGCCCACGTTCACAGTGACCCACTTCCTCCCACAAGGCCACTCCTCCTGATAGTGCCATTTCCCATGAACCAGGCTTATTCAAACTACCACATATATGTAGGCAGATCTTACCTAGAACTACTGAATATGATCCTAGTGGTACAAAAAAATTCAGCTTTCATGGAATACCATGGATGTGTATTCCAAAGCAAAAACTGTCTGCATTGGAATTCTGATAAGAATTAAGTAACAATTAAGTAATACTTGTTTAGCATTTTCCCCTTTGAATAGTTCTTATATTTGTTTTGTTTTATTTTGTTTGTTTTTTGAGACAGGGTTTCATTGTGTAGCTTTGGCTCTCCCAGAATTCAGTCTATTGACCAGATGCGTCTTAAGCTCACAGTGATCAGTCTGCCTTTGCCTCCCGAATGCTGCAATGAAGATGTGCACCACCACCACCCAGCTTAGTTCTTAGATTTTTCTGGTGGTGGGGGTGGTGTTCCACACAGGGTTTCTTTTTGTGTATCCCTGGCTGTCCTGGAACTCACTCTGTAGATCAGGCTAGCCTCTATCTCGAAGACATCCTCCTGCTTCTGCCTCCCAAGTGATGGGATCAAAGCCCCAGTTCTTAGATTTGTAAGGCAGTTGTAAAGTTTTGTGTATATAGGACCACTGTGTTCTGGTGGAAGCCGGTCTCACTGATTCCCCTTCGTACTCTAAGGTGCTGGATGATGAAGCCGCTCAGGAGCTAATGCCAGTGGTTGCTGGAGCTGTGTTCACCCTGACCGCCCACCTAAGCCAGGCTGTGCGCACAGAACAGAAGCAGCCGTTGGTCCCCGGACCTGGAGAGGCCCATTGTGCTTTCATGCTTGATAGTTCTTTCACCTCCCCTCCTGCAGCAGAGGGCCGACCAGTCGGCTTTGCTTCTGTCGGAGACTCTTCGCTGCACATCATACTGAAGAAACTGTTAGACTTCATTTTGAAGACAGGTTTTCCCATTTACACTTTCTAAGCATTACGACTTTGTTCTGACTTTGAGTGAAAAGTTTTCACTTGATTGCATGTATGTCTTTGTCTCCTAGGTGGCGGCTTCCAGCGTGTAAGGACTCACCTGTACGGCTCTCTGCTTTATTATTTACAGATTGCCCAGAGACCAGATGAGCCAGACACATTAGAAGCTGGTAAAGTTAGATTGATTTTTACTCTTTTCTCTTTTTAAAGATGGTAATTTCAGAAATATAAGTCTTTATTTTTTGACTCAGCACAAGTACAATTAGTAAGTCTTGACATAACCATTAGATTGCTGTAAAGTGGAGGACATGTTTAGTTTTTGAGAGTTACAAGATTAGTACATAGACATTGTAAGGCAATAACACTCTGGTTTTATAGACTTGAGCTGCAGTGTACTGTTGGACAACGTCTCTTTTCTCCTTGTACCACAGTACATATCTACTGAGGTCTTATAAAATGGCTATTATTCTATAGTAAGGCTATAACATTTAAACAATTTATTCATAGGCTTAAAAATTCTAATATTTTACTATCACAAATATTGCTTCAGAATCCTCATATGTCTACTTTTCAAGATTTGTGGTAGAATTCACATGGGAAACAGTATGCAGGTTTATTTTAATAGATTTTTTTTAGAATGGCCATCTAAAATGGTCTTCCCAGTATAAATGCTCACCTGTAGTATGTACACACACACACACACACACACACACACACACACACACACTATGTGAAGATTGTTTTGGATAAATTCAAGGTAGAACTTTTTCATTTAAAGGAAGGCACAGCTAGAGACATGGCTCAGCAGTTAAGAATGCTTGCTGCTCTGTCAGAGGATGGAGCTCAGATTCCAGTACTCACATGGTGGCTCTAAACCCACAACTCCATCTCTGGGGATCCAAGGCTCTCATGGTCACCTGCTCACACATGTACATAAACAAATATAAATTGAAAAGGAAGAAATTTAGAATACTGAGCTGAGCAGAGTGGCACATGTTTGAAATCCTACTCTGTAGGACTAAACATAAAATTACCTTCAAACAAATTGCTGCTTTATTGGGTGTATTTATAGAGAATTTAGAAGACTCATATGGAACTTGCTAATTTTCTATTTTTGAGGAAGATGTTTGTCTATATTGTATCTGTTCCTTCTTAGCCAAACTTTATGTTTAAATTACCTTTATAATGAATATGGTTTTTATTGTTAGTTTTGTTTCAATTAAAACTATTTTGCCTTTATTTTTAGCAATTAGTATTTCATCTAAGCTATGTTGAGAACTTGTCAGTGGCCTCGTCTAATGATAAGCTTTCATTGTACCCTCCTCTTTATGAATGTTTGTATTTTAAGTGTGGTTTCTCTCCTCCCATCCTGTGGTAGCTATCATTTATGCCTAGTACTTCAGAAGATAACAACAGCCAACAGTAGATATATAGGGGTACTTGATGTGTGCATATATATACTTTCTTTACATGTTTGCGGTTTATGCCTGTCTGTGCACAGTGTGTCTCAGGTCAGAAGAAAGCATCAAATCCCTTGGAAGTGGAGTTACATATGGTCGTGAGCTGCCATGTAGACACTAGGAATCAACCCAGGTCCTCTGCAAGAGCAGCCTATGCTCTTAACCACTGAGCCATCTGGACAGCCCCTGTGTGCAGATATTTTTAATGTCAAGAAAAATAAATAGTGTAAAGAAGCTTTTGGAGCCATTAAGCTTTTTTTTTTTTTTTTTTAGATAATAGTAATTGGGACTATTTATTCCCAACAACACCCATATTTTTCTCTTAAAAATATTTTTCATATTCTTTTAGTCAGACTGGAAACGTTATTTAACCACTAGGTGGAAGTCTACAACACACTTAGAATAGTCAGCAAGATGACAGCTTATTTCTATGCAGATTGGATCTCTGTATATCCCAGGCTAGTTGCAAACTTGGGACCTTTTGCTGTGTGATCACAAGTGTGTGTTATATGCCTGGTTCACAATGATAGTTTAGTGCTAGGCGTCTTAGCACTCTGGAGACTGAGGCAGGCAGATCTCTGTGAGTTGGAGACTAGACTTGTCTACAAAGTGAGTTCTAGGACATTCAAATTGTCATGCACAGAAACCCTGTCAAACAAACAAAAAAGGAACCAAAATGACCAAAAAAAAAAAAAAAAAGGTAGTTCAGAAATTACTACAGTGTTTGAGGAAAATCATGGAGTTGCTTTGAATTAAAAACTTGTTTAATTTGATTATGAAAATTCTGTAAGGTTTACATGACTCTTAGTGAAATGTATGTATACACACTATTAATTATGTACTTAAACTACCCTTTAATTGTAATAAATATTTCAGTTAAAAAACCCTAAAGATTAAAACTTTGATTTTTCTTTTAAATTTTTTTGAGAGAGATTTCTGTCTGTATTGTATCTTTTCCTTTTTAGCCAAATCAAAGATGGCAATAAAATATAAGAACAAATTGATTAGCAGGATAAATACAAGTAATCAGTTCTCTTAGAGTCCATGATTAATTTTAACTTCTGAAAGAGCCATACATTGTGTTATCCGTGTACACGTGTGATACATGCACTTAAAGCCATACATTGTGTTATCCGTGTACACGTGTGATACATGCACTTAAAGCCATACATTGTGTTATCCGTGTTCATGTGTGATACATGCTCTTGAAGTTCATTGTCTACACTCACTAATCTGGTCTTTTGTGTACATACAATAATGGGTTTCTGTTGTTGGATATGAGGTATAATTAGTTGCTAAGCTGCTTCTTATTGGACTCCTCTGCTTTAATCCTTGTAGCTAAGAAAACCATGTGGGAACGGCTGACTGCCCCTGAAGACGTGTTTAGTAAATTACAACGAGAAAACATGGCTATCATTGAGAGCTACGGCGCTGCCCTCATGGAAGTGGTCTGTCGAGACGCTTGCGATGGCCATGAGATTGGAAGGGTAAACTATCCGTTGTGTAGAATTGCTGCTGAGTAGTGTGTGTTTATGAAAGTATATACTGAATCAGCCTTTAAAATGTATGTTGCATGTAGAGAATTGTTTTTTATATTATAGTGAGTTTGCTCATCTGCTATGATTTGTAGCTTTGGTTTTGTTACTTTGTATTTTGTTTGTGTGGCATCTTAACTCAGAATTTCTCCTTAAAATCACCTTTGCTAAATTTGAGGTTTGAAGGAAGGACAGCAGTGGTAGAAACAGAAGTCCTGCCTAGTAGATCCCTGGTCTTTCCACTAGTGGACAGTTCCTCTGTTTCTGAATGTGTTCTCCTCTGTTTGGTGTTTTATGGAGGGGATTTGCATCTTGTCCTTAGTAAAGCATTGTGGCTAACACAGCGAGGAGGAGGATCCCCAGGGAAGGTCCTGTCCCACTCACACTGTTATGTCATGGCCATGGGGAAAATTAAGAAATAAGATAAGATGCAAACTAGAAAGCAATCTCTTCATTATGCTTAAGTTTTTAAAGTACTCTTATACATAGATCAAAATGGCTTTAACTGTGTTTTCTAAGATTCTTCTAAATAATACATAAATTTTAGAATTAGGAGTAATAGTTAAAACATGGGAGCTGTAGAGTTGGCCCAGCAGTTTAGAGTGCTTACTGTTCTTGGAGTAGACCTAGGTTCAGCTCCCAGCACAGATGCTGGGCAGCTCACAATGTCTATAACTTTATTTCCAGGGAATGCAATACCTTTTCTGGCCTTCATGGTCCATATAATGTCATACAGGCATCCATGTATACATTTTCAAAAAGTAATTTTCTTTCTAATAAGTATCTGGGTTTGTCTAAAATATAAATGCTATTTTTTTTTTTTTTTTTTTTTTTTTGGTTTTTTGAGACAGGGTTTCTCTGTGTAGTCCTGGCTGTCCTGGAACTCACTCTGTAGACCAGGCTGGCCTCGAACTCAGAAATCCGCCTGCCTCTGCCTCCCAAGTGCTGGGATTACAGGCGTGCGCCACCACTGCCCCACAATGCTATTATTTTTAATGTAGGTTTTGCTTCAAAATTAAAGCTTGACAGAATTTTCTTTATATCAAGAAATTGAGATTCTAGGTATATACAATTTTCAACGCTTCACCAAACAAAAACAAACTCAGTAACATTTTATTATAAACATTCTTATAGGAAAAAGTTCTAAGTACTCCCAAGTAAAGGGCGTGCTGCTGGTTTTGGTAGCCATGAACATGTAAGGTCTTGACTCTGAGCCTTTCTTCCTGTAGATGCTGGCCCTGGCTCTCCTCGATCGGATTGTCTCTGTGGACAAGCAGCAGCAGTGGCTCTTGTACCTTTCTAACAGTGGCTATTTGAAGGTCCTTGTGGATAGCTTGGTGGAAGATGACCGCACTCTACAGAGCTTGCTGACGCCGCAGCCTCCTCTCTTAAAAGCCCTTTATACCTATGAATCCAAAATGGTAAGGTTGTACAGATGCTGGACTTTATAAGTCAGCAGGTCTCCTCTTGGTCCTGCAGATGTGCATTGGAAGGCAGCTGTGCTTACTGCTAGCTAGGCCACTGGTGCTCCCTGAATGTTTCTGTTATGTAAACTGCCATTATGTTAAGTTTTACATTTGGCGACTTGGGCTAGCAATGCATCATTTAGTATGAAGATGGTCTGTGATGATCCTGAGAAGTTAGAGGGCAGGATCCTACTGCCTGCTTGCTCGCTGAGGATGCTGCTGAGATGGCGTGATGCCAGGGCTCATGGGAGGGGAGCAGGGCCTTAACTCTTGTTTACTTTGCCATTTCCTTCCTCCAGACCTGCTGCAGTCTCTCCGTGTTAAATTTCTTACATAATGTCACACTAGAAGTCTTAGACTCTTCATCCATTTACTCATACTTACTTACTAAATACCTAACATATGCCAAGCATGATACTAGACACTAGAAATGAGCACAGCAAACCCACCTGACCTGCTGACAGAAACTATATTTGAATTGAATAATTCACAGTAATAACATGTACAATATTCAGGTGCTTTGCACTGTCTCCCCCCCTCCCCCCCCAGAATTCTCATATAAATTTTATGAGAAAGGAGATACAATGTATCCTTGTAGCTAGCTCAGGATTTCCCCTCACTAGTTATTTATAAGGAATGAACCAAGAGTGTCTTGTTTCCTTATGAGGACCTTGGACATGATTTCAACACTGATACTTTCCCTTTTGTAACTTTGTAGGCATTTCTCACAAGAGTGGCTAAGTTACAGCAAGGTTCACTGGAACTCCTAAGATCAGGGGTGATTGTGAGGCTGGCCCAGTGCCAAGTCTATGATATGCGCCCAGAAATGGACTCTCACGGGTAAGTGTCCATGGGATCCAGTTTGCTTAACTCCTAGCAAAGGATTGCTAAGGGCTAATGAAAATCCCAAAGATGATTTTCCCAGGGGATGGGCTGCATTGCCTGCCGTTGTCATTTACTAATCAGTGGAAGTTGCCTAGAGGGTCAAAGTGGGTGGGGCCTCATTCCATTTCAGAAGAGAAGCCCAGTATGAGAAATGAGTGAGGACTGTTAGTGTTACCTCGTAAGCCTTGATATTTTTTATGAGTTCCATAGATGCTTGTTTTAATTAGAGGCCTTTTAAGATATAATAGTACAATTAAACCTTGTTGGCAGGTGTGGTAGTGCAACCTACTTGTAAGCCCAGCACTAGAGAGACTGAGGCAGGAGGGTGTAAGTTCAAGGCTAGCCTGGGTTGTATGTATAACAAAGTTGAGAAGAAAAAATAACTAATTTTTACATATTGCCGTTACTAATAGAATTTTAGAGTTATTTTGTTCTTCTGGCTTTAGGATTTTACACATAGCTTTCTAATTTGAAAGCTTCAAATTAAATTATTTTCAAGTTTCAAGTTTTTCAGCATATGTCAATTCAGTTTGGATATGGAACATTCAATTAAATTTAATTTTATTATTTGGAGTGTGCAGCTTGCAGGCACGGCAGATGTGTGTAGGTCAGAGAACAACTGTTGGGAGTTACTTCTTTCCTTCCAGTGTGAGATCCAGATTGAGACTGGGTTGTCAGGTTTTCAAGAAGGAATCAGTTTACCAGCAGAGCCTTCCCCTGGGGCC
Source organism: Apodemus agrarius (assembly GCA_964023405.1). NCBI lineage: Eukaryota > Metazoa > Chordata > Mammalia > Rodentia > Muridae > Apodemus > Apodemus agrarius. Next base: position 60,336,378 of record OZ030006.1, read on the forward strand.
TTACTGTTTCGCCTCTCAGTCTACAGGATGGCATTGTTAGGCAGGCAGCATAGCTTCCTAGCAATAAAAATACTTCAGGTGGGTTCAGGTACTATTTAATTAAACTCCATTGCCAAAATGATAGCTGAGCTTTTTAGGCTTAACACAGAACTGTGTTGCCTCATGAGAAGGGAAGGGATTGTTTTGTTACAAGTTTTAGACAATGTAAGTTACTATTTTCTCTGTATGTAAGCTAAATACTTTTGAGATCCTGGTGTAGAATTGCTGGTTTGTACAGAGCCTCTCACTTCCTTCTGCTTCTGTTCCTCTCAAAAAGTACCTGTTTTCTTTTGTCTGAAAATTAAAATACAAGTGTTTACAGTTTGGTGTGTAAGTGGTAATGAAGTGTTAAGACCATATTTAAATAGTGTTGCTCTCCCCTTGGTTATTTGAAATGAATTAAGCATGTTTGGCATGAGAGACCCACCAGTCTTCATTCCGACGCCTGTGGACCGGTACCGGCAGATCCTCCTCCCGGCTCTCCAGCTGTGCCAGGTCATCCTCACGTCCAGTGTGTCCCAGCACTTGCAGGCAGCAGGGCAGGTAAGGGGACGCTTTGTTCAGAAGTCACTAATGCAGGTCCACATCTGCAGCTGCAGAGACACGAGAGAACGCGCAAGTGAAGGCGTGTCCGTCTGCTGTTAGTTCAAAGCTGAGTGTGAGCACAGCCCTGCCCTGTGAATGGAACGTTGTACCTACTTAATAGAACCCTGAAATGGAAAGCAAGAAATTCGAATTTGTTCCTCTAGATACTCTGATAGGAATAAGCTGACATTGAAGACATTTTAGCCAGAGATTTAGAGAGGTTACAGTAGGCATGTCTTAGTCACCTCTCTATTGCTATGACAAGCACCACGACCAAGGTCAAGGCAACTTAAAAAACAAAAAACAAACAAAAAAAAAAACCAAAGCATTTCATTGGGCTGACATCTTTCAGGGAGTTAGAAGTCATGGTGGCAGAGCAAAGGCATGGCAGCAGGAATAGCTGGGCTCACATCTTATAGGAGGCAGAGAGAGCACTGGGCATGCTGAGTCTTCAAACCTTCAAGGCCACCCCCAGTGACACCTCTCCTCCAACAAGGCCACACTCCTTCATCCTTCCCAAACAGTTCCACCCACCGGGGACTAAGGCTTCGGATCTGCAGGCTTAGGGGACCATTCGCATTCCAGCCAACACAGGGCTTTAGAAAATACAAAAGATAAGCCTAACATAGTGGCGAATACTTGTAATTCCAAGTCCTAGAGACCCTGAGACCACAGGATGACAAAGGTCAGCCTCGTCTCTGTCTCAAAAAATAAAAGTAAAACCCCTGAAGTTGGGCATGGCTAAGCATTTCTGTCATCCAGAGTTCTCAGGAGGGAGAGGGAGCAGGGCTGAGAGACCAAGGACTGCATGGCTGTGTGACTGGTTCAAGACCTTTCTTGGGCCATAGAGACCCTGCGTCCAAAAATAAAGACTAGGAAAGACAGCACCATATTTGCATGTGATTTTTTTTTTAATAGCATGAGATAATTTAATAGTGAATATCCTATCAAAAATGTTTTCTTTAATCATGAGAGATTATGTGTTTTCATTCCACTTTGAGTCTGTAGTATTTTATTCCATTGTGATCCTCAGGAACTCTGTCCTGAGGTATGTTGGTTTCTGATCATTTTGTCTGTTTCCTACATGACTTTGAGCTGCAAAGCTGTGGTTGTAAAGTAGTGCCTTATTTCACTGCAGCAGCCTAAGGGACACCTCCTCTTATACTCAGAATGACTTCAGAGCTGAGTCTTTACACAGGTTTAAACACAGGGGTTGCCGTGTTTTTTTCTTTACTAGATCCAATGGTCCTCGCCTACCCCACTCTGCGTACACACACTCCTGCACCCTGCCAGTGTTGGGGGTGGAATTAGTGCCTTGGGGATGCGGTACAAGCACTCTCTCACTTGACACATTAGTTTACTATTACCAGTTTTCTGTTGGCTGTGTTAGAGACACTGGAGGAATTTCTTTAAAAGAGAATTGTGCTGAGATTTGGGCTTAGCAGCAGAGTGCTTTCTTTAGCATGGGTTTGATACCAGCACAACACCAAAAGAGAGGTAAAATTTTGCATAGTAAGTGGAGACTGTACTAAAAAATAAAATCAGCATATGTATGCAGTGTCATAATAAGATCCATTATTATGTATATTTAGTACATTCATACTAATGAAAATACTTTACAAAATACTTTAAAGTGAGTGAAGCTCCCTAGCAGTTGGTGATGCTTGTTTGGCCTTAGCCTGTGTGCTGCCATAGAGCTGCAAGTCCAGTCAAGATGCTCCTTCATGAGAGTATCGAAGAGTCCTCCCTGGTGGTGCTCCACAGAACACAAAAGGCAGAAAGAAGTTTGGAGGGAAGAATTTCTGTTTCTTTTGTTCTTACCTTACCAGAGAGAGAGACTGTCACAAAAGCTTTTATGTGATTAAACTATGCCACCCAAGTCAGACAGAGTGACTGACTTGAGTCACTATGTCTGACTTGGGTGGCATAGTTTATAATCAGACATTATGCCCATTCAGATGAAAATCTCTCAATTCTTCTTAAGTAAATAGTAAAAGAAGTAACATAGGTGTGTTCACACAGAGTTTCCCAGTCAGAGTGTCCTAAGGCACAGCTCTTTGGAGTAGGTTGGCTCTGTACTGACAATGGGGTCACACTTCTGCTCTCAGAGGAAACAAGCCGCCAGCTCAGAAAGCTGCTGCTTCTCCTGCTCTTCATCGCATAGTTATTTACTGGGAAGATGGATTGTATGCGTATAATGCAAGTTTCTTCTCGTCTCCCCCCATCTCTTGGACTGTTCAGGTGCTGCAGTTTCTCGTTTCACACTCCGATACCATCCAGGCCATCCTGCGCTGTCAGGATGTTAGTGCTGGCTCTCTGCAGGAATTAGCTCTGCTGACAGGGATCCTAAGTAAAGCGGCGCTTCCTGGTGAGTTGACTGTTGACTGCAGTTAGTCCTTTATGAGCTGACACAGGCTCAATAAAGTGAGGCTTTTATTACGTCACAGTTAGCCTGTGAAGTTGGTTCTGGTGACATTCGTCTGCCTTTATTTAAATAATAAGTTTTTATTAATAATGAACTGTATAGTCGAAGAATGAAAGCTCAAGGAGATGATTAACAAAGCCGAGACTCTCCTTAGCTGTATTTGGCAGCTCCCTTTCACACACTGCGCTGGAGGTGTGGGGTCGCAGCATGTGGAGGCGACACATGGGAACCTTGCCTCTCTACACGCTGCTCCAGTTTAATAGGTTAGAAGCTTACTGAAGGAAACATAAGAGGAATTACTGGACTCTAGAAATACTCCAAGAACATATATATATATATATATATAGTTGTTTTGCCTGCATGGATATCTGTGTACCCCTTGCATGCCTGTGCCCAAAGAGGCCAGATAAAGGAGTTAGATTCCTCAGGACTAGAGTTTCAGGTGACTAAGCCACCATGTGGTTACTGGGATATGAACCCTGGTCCTCTGGAAGAACAGCCAGTGTTCTTAACCGCTAAGCCATTTCTCTAGTCCCCTTCTTAAAATTTAAAAAATACCATTGAAAGTACTTACCTAGATTTTAGGTTGTGTGTGAATACCCTTGAGCTAGTGTTGATACTTAACAGTCTTTAGAAGATCTGGTTTCCTAAAACTTTCATGGCAAGAGTCTGCTCATGCATGTGAAGAATGGGAAATGCCAGAAGCATTCTCTCATTTGTGTGATTTCGTTTTATCATGACACGATGTTTACACATGCTGTGCATTTCACAGGTATGCTAAATGAACTTGATGTAGATGTAAACGAAGGATCCTTAATGGAGCTCCAGGGACACCTTACAAGGTTCCAGGTAACGACTCAACTCATTTGTAAGTAGCAGGTCTAAGGCGGCTGCCCTGGACCAGAGCAGGTCTCCGATGGCCCAGGAGCCTGTGCTTGCCACTCCTTGATTTTCCCTGAATCACCTCTGACCTCACATTGCAGGTGAAGACTTAATGTCTGTTCCTGCCCTTCTGCCACAGTATTTCCAACACAGGTGTATCACAGAGCGTTTATATTAATGTTTAACGTTCATTATTATGTATAAATGTTATTAATGAGGAAGCCATAAACAATTGTTCATTTTACTTCTGTTCATTTGTTTTTTTGAAAAGAGTATTTCTGTGCATCCCTTGTGAACCTGGACCCCTATTTAGACTAGGCTGGCCTTGAACTCGCAGCCCTCATCAGACCTCTGCCTCTGGTGTGCTGGAACTATAGGCATGCCCCGCCCTGCTGCTGGTGCTCTTGACATGCATTTGTTGTCCTTATGCGGACAGCTGTCCCTGCCCAGCCCCTACCCCTGCTCTCGGGGGCTTGAGGCAGGGTCTCATGTATGTAGCCTGTCTGGCCTTGAACTCTTCACTTCTTGCCTTTGCATATTAGGTGCTTTGCCTTTTCTAAAAATTTTTTTTTAGATATTATTGTTAGTTTATCCTTACATTTTTCATGTGTATAATCTTCTTTTAGTATGTTTTAAACATTAATTTATAAATTAGGTATTTTATCAAAAACTTCTAAAGAATCTACTGGCCTTCTTTGACCTAAACATTGTCCCATCTTAGCTTTAAATAATTAGATATAAGAATCTACATCCTATTGTTTTAATACAATAATTATCTTTTTTTTAAAAAAAAGATTTATTTATTATTATATCTAAGTACACTATAGCTGTCTTCAGGCACACCGGAAGAGGGTATCAGATCCCATTACAGATGATTGTGAGCCACCATGTGGGTGCTGGGATTTGAACTGGGGATCTTCAGAAGAGCAGTTGGTGCTCTTACCCACCGAACCATTTCTCCAGGCCCCCTCCCCCCTTGTTTTACAATAATTTTCTTAACTTGTTACCTTTTTATAAAGTATTTTTTCACATTTTCAAAAAAATGTCAGGTCTCGATAGAGGAGTGCTTTCCAGGCGTGTGCGGGCGCTGAATTTGAAGTTTTCGCCCGTCATAGCCAGTGAAGAAGAGCCTGGACCCCTCTATCTGCTTTAGTTAGGTTCAAGGACTAGCACATGGTCATTTTTTGACATTATATTATAATAACTTTCCAGAAGGACTTAAATTTACTACCAAAACCCACCAAAATTTTCCTCTTATGTTCTTTTTTTCATCAAAAGGGAGGAAAAAACCTTTTAAGTGCCTTCTGGAAATATTGGAACATGTCTATTTTATCTGTGAAAGCAGCAAACCTTGGGAAAAGTACTTAGATTTCAGGGTAGCAATATTTATATTAATTATTTTAAAAAATTAATACTGTAGATGTTGTGTGTGTATGTGTGCACACATGTTCCGTTGTGTACACGTGGAGGTCAGAGAATAACTATGGGAGTCTGTTCTCTCCTACATAGAGGCCCCAGGGCCAAATCCACATTGTCAGGCCTGGCCTGTGCCTCTGAGGAGCCATCCATGGGCCCAGCATCTGCATGTCATCTGCCAGGGCTGCCTTTCAGGAGTCCCAGTCTTTTCAGTTTGAGTCCTGGAGACAGAACAGGATTTGTTACTGAGTATCTTGGAGTTGCCTCTTCTTGTTAAACTTTTCATTTGTTTATTAACTTGTATTTTGTTTTATAACTTTCATAAAGAATTATTTAATGTTTTTTATATACAACGTAAATTTTTTTCACACATATTTAGGTTATATTAGGAATTCTTTGTGGAAAAAAATTAATATTTCCCTTCTTTGCAAAAAGGTGAATCTTAGTAAGCTTACCTTAGATGTCTCAGCAGGAAGTAAGATATCAGGTGCTTTCAAGAATAATTCCAGCCGGGCAGTGGTGGTGCACGCCTGTAATCCCAGCACATGGGAGTCAGAGGCAGGCCGATTTCTGAGTTCGAGGCCAGCCTGGACTACAGAGTGAGTTCCAGGATAGCCAGGGCTACACAGAAAAACCCTGTCTCGGAACCCCCCCCCCAAAAAAAAATAATAATAACTCCACTCCCTACTGAATTTTCCTCTTCCTCTCTCCCTCAAGAAAAACGAAGTCACTAATGCTGAACACCTTCATCACGAAGTGAACAGTGCATCTTTTTTTTCTCCTTAGCGCCAGTGCTTAGGCCTACTAGGTCGCTTTGGTGGCTCTGACAGACTGCGGCAGTTTAAATTTCAAAATGATAATGCGGAGGGAGACAGGGTGAGCAAGAAAGATGAGATTGAGCTGGCCATGCAGCAGGTAAGAAGGGGTAAGGATTGTGGACCTGACGTTTTATGGTTTTAGAAAGTTTGACAAAATATTGGTTGTGTATAATTTCACAAACTGACTTAGGCCTTATTCTCCTGCAGTCTAGACTTTTGTGACCTTGGGGAATGTGTAGCCTAACTTTTTAGTTACTCCTTTTCTTCCATTATAGATCTGTGCCAATGTGATGGAGTACTGCCAGGCATTCATGCAGCAGAACTCCTCTAGCCTCCAGAATGCCGTGTGTCTCTTCACCCCTAGCCTTTCAGAGACGGTTAACAGGGATGGAGCACGGCAAGGTGAGCCGGGTTTGTTTGCTTCCGTGTCTGAGGCACAGCATTGTTAGGGTATGTGAGGGAAGCATAGCGGTGAGGAGAGCCTTAGGAGTTCCGAGCCTAAGGCTTCATGTGGGGAGCAGAGACCCCCAAAGAGAGTACCTAGGATTGGAGAGAAACCCGGCTGGGTGAGAGTGTGAACACACAGCACGTTAACCTGGTATGCTAGATCATTCCGTTCATGCTGTACTCGGTGTCCAAAGTGGGTTGTGTATCACAGCCCTAAATTTCTCTCACAGGACAGTAAACTTTTTGGTGCTAGGTAGGCTGACTCACCCTCTGGCGTCTTGAAAAGATGGTATGCTTCCATACCATCAGACCATCAGGATTGTGGGTTGGCTCAGGTTGCCGTCCTGGAACACATGAAAGACAAAGCTGTTGGGATGAAATATGGTGATCTCCAAGGAGTCATTCCTGTTTGCTGCAGGGAAGGAGGATCCTAATCTTTGTGTACCCTTACCAACATGAAGGGGAAATTCTCTTTCTGGCCCTAGTAGCTTAATTAGTTTGGGTATAGAATGATTAGGAATCCTGTCCTTTTAATTGAAAGTCACCTGCCAGTGACTTTGTCATTTCTGTTCTTTTCAACAGTGTTTCCCTGTGTAGCACAGGCTATTCCTAACTCACTATTACTTTGCAGCCTTGCTGGAAGGTAGCCAAGGGAAAGGCAAGTGGCTTTGTTTTGCTCCCAGAGGAAGTTGTCATAGTGAGACAGAGTAAAATTAAATCCAGTTAAGTTTTCAAATATTTCTTTGGGAGAATGACTTTTAGCTGTCAGTTCAGCAACTGGAACAATGCAGATTAGAAGTAAACACATGTTACTGGATCCAATGGCTGAAAAGAGAATTGTTTCACTTTGGATTAAGAACTCCTAACAGTGTATATGGTTTGTGGGACTGGAGAGGTGGCTCAGCAGATAAACACTTACTTACTGTTCTTAAAGAGGACCCAGCTTAGGTGCATAGTACCAACATGGTGGCTCACACCATCAACGCGCACATTGGTGCAAATACAGACACGTGGGCAAAACATTCATACATACAAATCTTTAAACAGTTTGTATGGGTGGGTGTGTGGTTTTCATAAAGCTTAGATCCTTACCTAGTAAAGGGTACTTACTAGCCGTACTTCTTAACTCCGAGTCCAGCAGCTGTATGTACGTACATGATAACTACTGCAAAACATAGCCACTTGTTCTTTGAACAGAGGTGTTTATAGGTTGACTTTTTTTTCTTCCTTAAATTATTTTTAGATCACGTCCTGATCACAGCCCCTCTCCACCTCTTGCCCAGTCTTATCCTCATTCCCCCTCTACTTCTCAAGGGGAGGTTCTGCAATGGGTACCAACCCGCCCCTGGCACATCAAGTCACAGCAAGACTAGGGGCATCCTCTCCCACTGAGGCCAGACAGCAGTAGACTAGGGAAAAGGGATCCAAAGGCCGGCAGCAGAGTCAGACAGCCCTCGCTCTAACTGTTAGGAACCCACGTGAAGACCAAGCTGCACCTCTGCTACATCTGTGTCAGGGGCCTAGGTCCAGCCCACGCTCTTTAGCTGGCCTTTCAGCCTCTGGGAGCCCCCATGGCCTTGAGATTGATTTTTATCTCCTGCACAGCATAGTTTGCATGTCTGCACCTTTTGTGTGCAGTGCCTTTGGAGGCCAGGAGAGGGCATCAGATCCTCTGGAACTGGAGTACAGAAGGCAGCTGTTAGCTACTCAGCCCTCTCTCCAGCTTCAACATTGGTGTCTAAGTGTTATCTTGGGTTGTTATTAATCATAGTCTACATTGCCTGAGTTACAGAGCATCTTCAGTTTTTATAAATGGCTTAAAATTCATAAAAGGTTGTTTTCCCAGGGTGAGGCTTATCCATTGTACTCTACGTGTACTGAGCCCTGTCATTTCCCAAATGTATGAAATTCAACTGTGTAATGTGTGGTAGTGGAGGACTTCATGTTCTCCCCTTGTAAAACAAATAAAATCTATAGAGAATGCATTCAAACACAACACTGTTTTCTCTCACCTATTAGATACCCAGGTTCCAGTCGTCCCATATTGGCGCCTGCCTGGCCTGGGCATTATTATCTACCTGCTGAAGCAAAGTGCCAGTGATTTCTTTAGCTATTATGACAGTCACCGTCGCAGTGTCAGCAAGCTGCAGAACGTAGAACAACTTCCCCCAGATGAGATAAAAGAGGTAAGAGCCTTGGAATGAACTGTGGGCTTGAAAGTCGCTGCTGCACTGCACGGCCGGGAGCAACGCGGCACACTTCCTCCAGGCTGCTACGGGGTCAGCAGGGACTTCCCGTTGCCATGTAACCTTGGGAGCACAGATGTCTTGGCTCAGAAACAGCCCAGTAGCTCTTTTTAAGAAGATAGGAATGGCTGCCCCAATAAGGAGCTCCCAGGGATCTCTTCAAAAGCTGCAGAGAGACGGGGCTTGCTGTTGCAGATGTTTTTGCAGTTGGACTTGAGAAACTGTCTCTGAGTCTCCAGCATCTTCATGCTAGTGACGTTTCCAAACAGATGGGGTGGCATGTCAGTCTGGATCACTTAAACCTGACACATAGCCACCACTCTGCTTTCTCCAGAGATACCTGGCACATTCACGCCAGCTTTTTCACCCACTCTTGGGACGGGTTTTTGTTTTTATCAAGTGGGATCCAAAGGGCTGGTGGGCCACTAGGAAATTGGAAGTGTCTGTTGAATAGACTTGCAAAGGCAAACATTTCAAAGTAAACATTCATGTGGACATTGGCTGCTTCATTGGCTCTCATGTTTTTGACTGAAACTCTTGGGCAGCAGGCAGTATAACTACATTTGAGCGTTTTCATAGTTCTTACTGTAATGACCTGCTCCTAGTAGATAGTTTTAAGTTGTTACAGTTTATACTTCTTTTTTTTCCTTAGTTATGCCAGTCTGTGATGCCTGCTGGCATTGATAAGATCTCGACTGCGCAGAAGTGTGTCTTAGCAAGACGTCGCCTGGTGAAGCTGATCAACAACCGTGCCAGACTGCTGTCGCTCTGCTCCTGTATCCTCCTGTGCCACACTCGAGGACAGGCCCCAACGTGTGCTGTGCTTACTCAGTCCTTACATTGTGCATACGTAGAGCTGTATGGGAAGGGATAGGATTACTGTCTTATGGCCTTTTTTGCCCAGTGAATATCTGGTGTGTTTCTGTACTGTTATTTTTATTCTCACCTAGAGTAGCAAGGAGTACTATAAAATACCCAGATGCTTTCTGTCTGGGCAAGTGGCTCGAGCCCAGCAGCCTGTGGGCCTCACCGCCCACAGCTCACTTTGTGGCTTTTTCTGAAGCATGGTCAGTGGGACTCCATCCCTGTCTCTCTGAGCAAGTTCGTGGTGAATAATTAAGCACAGCCTCTTCCTTTTCTCCTTCCCAGAATCTGGTTTGTTAAAAAAATACTTGATGACAGTCTTCTTTAATCTGAACTCCCAGATATCATTGAGACGTGCCTGTTTATTCTTTGGCGCCATCTGGAGTATTACTTGTTACATTGCACTCCAATGGATTCCCAAGATTCATTGTTTGCCTCTAGGACTTTATTTAAAAGCAGAAGACTACAAGGTGAGCTGTTCTCAAAACAGATGAGCCAGAAATGTGTGTACATTTCAGGGCCCTGAAAAGCCAGATTTCTTTTATCTTTCCTTTCCTTTCCTTTTTCCTTTTCCCTTTTCCCCTTTTCCCCCTTTTCCCTTTTTCCATCTTTTCCCTTTTCCCTCTTCTTTTCCTTCTTTTCCCTCTTTTTTCCCTCTTTTCCCTTTTTCCTTTCCCTTTTCCTTTCCTTTCCTTTTCCCTTTCCCCTTTCCCTTTTTCCTTTTCCTCTTTTTCCTTTTTTTCCCTTTTCCCTTTTTCCCTTTCTCCTCTCTTTCTCCTCCCTTTCTCCCTTTCCCTTTCTACAAGGAAGGTCTTGTTTTATTGTCCAGATGGGTCCTGGGCTTAATTGATCCAGTCTCCTGAGTAGCTGGATTGTGGATGTATACCACTAACTACTCTAAGTGACCTTAATTCTATGTGTCTCAGATTATTCAGTGAATTGAGTGCCAGAGAGCTAAATAGTGAATAGTAAAAGTAGTAAATAGTAAATAGTAAAGCTAAATAGTAAATAGTAAAGCTAAATAGCCCTTTGTATCTTATTTCTGCCCATGAGGAATGATTCTGGAGCCTTTTCATGGGTTGTCCTTCGTTTTCCTGTAGTAGGTTTCCCTTTGTTATAGAGTCAGTCATATCACAGCTCATTCTCTAGAAGAATAGATCCAGGCCATTGTTTCTATGCTGGGGTGAGCCTGAGATGATGAACATGCATTAGACTCCTAGGGGAGTGAGAGCCATCCTGGGCTGGGATGTGTTTCTCAGGCCTCCTGTGCTCAAAGCTGAGCCTCAGACCCTTGTCACACTTTGTTCCTGTTCAGTGCCTCCGCTGTGCAGGAGATGCACCTGCAAAGCTGCTTCATTGTCTCTCTGACCTCCAGATTCTTTTTCCTCAGAACCCAATCTGGACTTCAGAAGTAGCCTGGCCCAAGTGAACCAACATGATATAGACCAGGTAAGGCTCGGCCATCATGTTCTTTTCTCTGTAGGAGGAAAGCCTGGTTGTTGATAAAGTAGAAAGTAAACATTTCATTTCCCAAAGATACTTTTTTAAAAAGAGTTTTTACTTTATATATATGTGAAAGTGCCTTTGTATGTGTATGTGTACCATTGTGTGCCTGACACCTGGTAGGCCAGAAGTGTGCTTCAGATCCCCTGGAACTGGAGTTAGAGGTAGCTGTGAGCTGCCTGATACGGATACTAGAAACTGAACCCTGGTTCTCTGTAAGAGTGGCAAGTGTTCTTAACAGCATAGTATCTCTAGCCTGACACTTAACAAATTTAAAAAAAGACATTTATTTTATGTATGTGTTTTGTATGCATGTATGCCTGTGCACCACATGTGTGGCTGTTGCCCACAGAAGTCAGAAAAGGGCATGAGGTTCCCTGGAACTGAACATTGACAGAGGTTGTGAGCTGCCATGCGGGTGCTGGGAATTGATCCCAGGTCCTCTGGAAGAGGTGCTCTCAATCCCTTACTTAACAACTTTTGGTTTGATGTTTAGGAGCTATTTTTTATATGTATATCAGTATATCAGCATCAACAATTGTTGCTATTTAAGATATGCCTTTAATTTATATACATTTGTATAGGAATTAAAATGACAAAAACATTCTGATGTAGAAATGTAAATTTTTTGTTGTTTTGTTTTTGTTTTTGTTTTTTGAGACAGGGTTTCTCTGTGTAGCCCTGGCTGTCCTGGTACTCACTCTGTAAACCAGGCTGGCCTCAGAAATCCACCTGCCTCTGCCTCCCAAGTGCTGGGATTAAACACGTGCGACACCACTGCCCAGCCAAAATGTAAATTTTTAATGAATTTGGTCCCCCATTACAAAGCCCTGGTAGTGTTTTGTATTAGAATGCCTTTTGTCAGTGTATGTGTGGGTAAGGTGGGTGTGGGCTAGTGGTGGTGCTGGCCAACTAGGTAGATGCTCTGAACTCACCTTACTTTACATAAGGAAGACTGCATTACTGGGTGTCCCAGGGTGGGTGGTACCCAAGGGGGTCTTCCCCTTTTCCTTAGGGAAGGGGAGAGGGTTGTAGAGGAGGAGTTTGTAGGGATAGGACTGGGGGGGGGGAGAGCAGGGACGGTGGGGGTGGCAATTGGGATGTAAAGTAAATACAGTTAAAAAGATTAAAGAAAATGAGATAGTGTAAGTGTTCTGAGTGGGGGACTTGGAACGCAGCACCTGAGAAGCAGTGTACTAACGGGGATCTGTGCTACCTCCAGCTTCAGTCCGATGCCATCAACGCTTTCGGAGAGTCGCTGCAGAAGAAACTTCTTGACATTGAAGGGTTATACTCAAAAGTCCGGTCCCGCTATAGTTTCATTCAGGCTCTTATCAGACGTATTCGTGGCCTATTGAGGATACCAAGGAGCTGAGGCCTGAGCTTTCTCGTCAGTGGAAGGGATGGACTAAGGAAAACCACTTTTTTATAGATGACTTTATTTCTAAATTATGACCAAAAGATATTTTGCTATTTCTTTCTTTATATATGGACATCTTTTCTGTAAACATGCCTCATTTCACCCTCACTTGTGAATAATAAAATACTTTTTAAAAAAAACTAAGAAAATGTGTGGTCAGACTTTTGAAATTATTGAGACTCTTCACATGGAAATGTTTTGATGCTTATGGTTTTCCCGTGGAGAGATTCTGAAGAGCAGTCGGTTGTCAGACACTGTGCGTCCTTGACGTCTTTGTGACGCTTGGGTAACCCAGCAGAGTGGGAGTGAACTCCAGCCACGCACGTGCCCTGAGAACCAAGGGCTTTCCTGCACTGCAAGTGGCCACAATCTGTTTCTTTGAAAATATCTCCCTGAGTGAGGTAACGCAGACCCAAAAGGACATGGATGGTATGTACTCATAAGTGGATACTAGCCAAAAAGTACGGAATACCCAGGATACAATCCACAGAACTCAAGAAGGTTAACAGGCTGAAGGGCCCGAGTGAGGGTGCTTCAATCCCACTTGGGAGGGAGAAGGAAGCAATCACAGGAGGCAGAGGAAGGCAGGGAGGGAGGGGAAAGGGGGAACATGATCAGGTAGCTGAGAGATGGACAGGAGTGAAGCCCGGAGGTCCAGCAGAATGGATGGAAACAGGCAACCTTAGGAGTGGGGGGCCTCTAGAATGTACAGGAGACCTGGGAGGTGAGAGACTCTCAGGACTTGAAGGGGGGGACCTTAGATGAAATGCCCTACAGTAGGGAGAGGGAACATAGAGTGGGCATCAAGTGGAGGATTAGGGTTGCCATCCGACAGTCAAAAACTCTGACCCCGAATTGTTCCTGCCTGAAAGAACTGCAGGGACAGAAATGGAGAAGAAACTGAGGGAAAAGAGGTCCAGGGACAGGCCCAAATTGGAATCCATCTCAAGGGAAGGCTCCAAGGCCTGACACTATTACTGATGCTATGGTGTGCCTGCGCACACAGGAGCCTAGCATGGCTGCCCTCTGAGAGGCCCAACAAGCAGCTGACTGAGACAGAAGCAGATACACCCAGCCACTCGACCGAAGTCAGAGACCTCTGTGGTTGAATTAGGGTAAGGCTTGAAGAAGTTGAGGAGGGCAACACCATAGGAAGACCAGCAGTCTCAACTAATTTGAACCCCTGAGATCTCTCAGACACTGAGCCACCAACTGGGCAGCATACACTAGATGGTTACGAGCCCCTCCCTCTCCACCCCCACCACACATGCAGCAGAAGACTGCCTGGTCTGGACTCAGTGAGAGAAGACACACCTAACCCTCTAGAGACTTGAGGCCCCAGAGAGTAGGGAGGCCTGGCGGGGATGGGGTAGGGGCATCCTCCTGGACACGGGGTTAAAGGAATAGGACCAGGAGGTGGGTAATGACTGGACTGTTAAAAAAAAAAAGTAATAAAAAAGAGGGGCTGGAGAGATGGCTCAGTGGTTAAGAGCACTGACTGCTTTTCCAAAAGTCCTGAGTTCAAATCCCAGCAGCCACATAGTGGCTCACAGCCATCCATAATGAGATCTGCCACACTCTTCTGGTGCATCTGAAGACAGCTATAGTGTACTTGGATATAATAATAAATAAATCTTTAGGCCAATCGGAGCGAGCAGAGGTCCTGAATTCAAATTCCCAGCAACCGCATGATGGCTCACAACCATCAGTACAGCTACAGTGTACTCATATACATAAAAATAAATCTTAAAAAAAAAATAAAAGAATGGTTTCAGTTCATCTGCCTATATTCTCATTAATGTGATTGCCACAGATGGAAAGATTACATAGTCACTGCTCTCCCTGTCCATTATTGGTTTCTCCTTCCATAAGTGGCTTTTTTTTTTTTTTTTTTTTTTTTTTTTGGCTTCTTAAAGACAGGGTTTCTCTGTATAGCCTTGGCTGTCCTGGAAGTCACTCTGTAGACCAGGCTGGCCTGGAACTCAGAAATCCACCTGCCTCTGCCTCCCAAGTGCTGGGATTGAAGGCGTGTGCCACCACCGCCCAGCCCATCAGCAGTTTTAGCCCGATACATACACTCCTGGTGGACATGCTCTGCCACTGACACTGTCTCCATCCAGCCATTGTCTGCCACCAAGAACACAGCATGGGGCCGGCAGCAAGATAGCTCAGTGCATAGAGGTGTTTGCTGCCTAGAGTTTGAGTTTGGAATACTTGTAGAGGGACAGAACTAACTCCAGCGTGTTGTCCTCTACGTGCATGGCGGAAAAAGAGCACCCACATACAGAGAACTCAATATGAACCTGCCAGTCACCAAAGCCTGAGAAGTCTGTAAGCCTGTGAGAGATACAGAACTTCTGAAGGAAACCATAGCTTGTGCGAGAGCCCAAACAGCCCGGGGCAATCAGTTCTTTTCACCATGAAAAGGCCGTTGAGCTCGGTGGCAAGTGTCTTTACGCACTGAGCCGAGCCATCTTACCTCCCCAGCATGACTGTATTTTTTCATCAGTTTATCCATAAGTGCAGGGGACTAACTTAGAGGTCACAGGGCAGTGGGAAAGTGTGTGGGAGGGAATGACACAGTAGCAGCACAGCCGGTCGGTCAGAATTGATGTTAAGTCCTACAGTTGAGGGAACCCGGTAGACGTAGGAAGGCCTTGCTGATGCCTGGGTTCAAGAGCCATGGGGAGAAGATGTTCCTTTTGTGTTCCTATGCAAAACAAAGGGGAGAGAGTCAGGTTTTAGACACCAATTTACAGAGTTTTGGCATTTCAAGGGAAGGCTCTCTGTTCCTGACAAAGTTAATAGAGGCCTTTAATTCATTTTAAATTCAGCTAATCAGTATAACTGAAGTTGGTAATCCAAAAAGGTATGTTCTCTTCATAATGATTATTACTGTGGCTTTGACAGATTTTGTTTTATCTATGCTGCATGAGGCATGAATTTAGCCTTTTCTAAATTCTGCTTTCCCCACATTATTTTGAAAATGTTGGATCTTCTGAATTGCTGGGAGTGGAGCACAGTGGATGACTCCGGTTCTGTCCAGTCACTCGCTGCCAACAGTGCTTCCTCCTAACTGCATATGTATTCTAGGCTCCTCCTGCTCTGTTACCCTTGGCCAGAGTGATACGTAAGCACATTCTCCTTAACTGATACCATTTCCATGTTTTAGACATTTCACTATAAAACTCAGCGTTTTCTAATATTTCTTCCAAATTCATATTTCCTCAGTTGTCTTTAAAACTTAGTTTAGAATCATACAAATCTGGGTGCAAGTTTCAGGACAGCCAGGGCTACACAGAAACCCTGTCTCAGGACCCCCCCCCTTTTTTTTTTTTTTTTTTTTGGTTTTTCAAGACAGGGTTTCTCTGTGTAGCCCTGGCTGTCCTGGAACTCACTTTGTAGACCAGGCTGGCCTCAAACTCAGAAATCCACCTGCCTCTGTTCCCAAGTGCTGGGATTAAAGGCATGCTCCACCAACGCCCCGCTCAGAAAAACCTTAAAAAACAAAACAAAACACATGGCACATTTATTTACCTCTTCAATCATCTGTATTGGTAACCCTTGATGCTTCCCTTTTTCTAAGAGGATGAGAAGTTGGCAGGTTTTAGCTGTTTAGAAAGAGCTTGCGCTCTGGCCTTTTGATTAGATTCGTGTTTGGTATTTCCCACCAGAATCAACTTGACAGGTGACATTGTGCCCTCAGTGTATCTCAGGAGGTTCACCTCGATGTGTCCTGTGACATCGAGTGATCTTCTGGCTAAACGTAAAGGTTACCTTTTACCAGAGTGACTGATCTGTGGGTAATACTTTCAGGCTGAATATCTCAGTCCCAGGAAAACCTCTAGTCATTGAATTAATTTTTCAATTAATTAATTAATTAATTAAAACTTGTACGTTATTTCAATTGAAAATGCTATAATAGCTGGGCAGTGGTGGCGCACTCCTTTAATCCCAGCACTTGGGAGGCAGAGGCAGGCAGATTTCTCAGTTCGAGGCCAGCCTGGTCTACAGAGTGAGTTCCAGGACAGCCAGGGCTATACAAAGAAACCCTGTTTCAAAAAACCAAAAACAAACAAACAAATAAATAAATAAATAATGCTATAATAACAAACCTGATATCCAGTCATCTCTGGCATCATACACCTAATTTTTTATATCTTAAAATAAGTCAGTTTCAGGCTGGAGAAATGGCTTGGTGAGTAAAAGCCCTTGGTACACAAGCAAGGAATTTGGACCTAGGAGCCAGCATCAAAAGCTGGATGTGGCTGTGTAGGGGCCTGTAGCTGCAGTGCAGTGGGGACATAGGTAGGAAGGAGGCTTTTTGGGTCTTGCTAGCCAGTTATCAGCCTAGCTCTGGGGGAAAGAAGCAGGTATGTGATAGCACAGGACACTGGATGTCCTCCTGTGGCTTCTGCATGTGCACAGGCACATGAACCAACCCTGTGCTCACAATGAGTGGTAGTGACTCATTTGTTCCCGGTCCTTTGTGAGAGAAGTATGACAGGGTTAGTCCCCCGTGACCTCCTGAACCTCCTCCTCCCTCCCTCCCTCAGAGCGAGGCATCTTTTAATTCATTGCACTTCTTACTCATGTTTGGCACTTTTAAGTGTGTGTCCATAGGCCTTAAGTAGTATCACTTTACAAGTCAAAATACAGTATTTGTATTTTTCATACTGTATGAAACCATTTCTAAATTGCTTTTCACTTGGTAGGCTTTTTGATAGTTCTGCATTCTTACAATTATTGAATCGTTACAGTTACCTGTTGTGCAAATGCTCTGATTTATGGCTGATGCGATCATGGGATCCACGGACATATTTTGCCAGTTAGAGCCCTCGGTATATACACATTTCTCCTTGGTGAGACATGCCATGTAAGAGGGGTTCTGCACATTATGTAACAGGAAGTTAGGGGTCCTGTTTTCACCACTCATTGCTCTTTTTCTTACCTGCAGGGCGACAAGTCTTGCGTTTGTCACACCATTGATAACACCTCTAATTGTTCTGTGTGTATATATGTGTAGTTCGCCTTAGATGTCACGCTTCAGGTACTCTCTACCCTGCTTTTTGAAATGGGGGTCTCTCGCTGGCTTGGAATCCACAGATTTGGGCGGGGCCCTATGGCTAGTGAGCCCCAGAGAGTGGTCAGTCTGTTCCCCCAGCACCGGAGCTCAGGTCCTCATGCGTGTGTGGCAAATGCTTTGCTGACAGAGCCATCTCACGGCCGATTGTTGGACTGTTAGCAGTCAGTCTGACGGCTGTCCAGTGGCGCCGCACCGGGTCTGCTTTGTGTGCCTTATTGGGCCTTCTTTTTGCTTTTATTTCCTTCTTCTTTGTTGGGTGCACTAGAGTCTATTGCTGTCATGAAACACCATGACCAAAAAGCAAGTTGGGGAGGAAAGGGTTCTTTTCTGCTTACATTCACATATCACTGTCCATCATCTAAGGAAGAAGTCAGGGCAGGAACTCACACAGGGCAGGAACCTGGAGGCAGGAGCTGATGCAGAGGCCGTGGAGGAGTGCTGTTTACTGGCTTGTTTCCCCTGACTTGCTCAGCCTGCTTCCTTCCTTCCTTCCTTCCTTCCTTCCTTCCTTCCTTCCTTCCTTCCTCCCTCCCTCCCTTCCTTCCTCTTCCTTCCTCCCTTTCTTTCTTTCTTTCTTTTTTTTTTTTTGAGACAGGGTTTCTCTGTGTAGCCCTGGCTATCCTGGAACTCACTCTGAAGACCAGGTTGGCCTTGAACTCAGAAATCCGCCTGCCTCTGCCTCCCAAGTGCTGGGATTAAAGGCGTGCGCCACCAACGCCCGGCTCAGCCTGCTTTCTTATAGAATCCAGGACCTCCAGTCCAGGGGTGGCTCCACCCACCATGGGCTGGGCCCTCCCCAGTGGTCAAAAATCAAGAAAATGCCTTGCAGGTGAATCTTAGAGGAGGCATTTTTCTCAGTTGAGGCTCCTTTCTCTCTGATAACTCTAGTTTGTATCAGGTTGACATGAAACTAGCTAGTACATTGCTCTTTTTTTTTTTTTAAATAGAAGTGATTAAATAAGAAATTCCGAATGTCCCACCCCACTTTCTCTGCAGATATTAAAGTACACTGGCTTATTTTTCCCAATTTAAATAATTTTAGTATGCCAAGGCTATTGACCTTTTCCTTGGCAGTGTGGATCTTTATGTTTTATCTATTTCACCCTCTAATCAGCTCTTTTGTCAGTTTAGCAGATGAGTTGAGAGGAGAGAGGAGGAGGAGAGAAGCAGTGAAGTGGATGGATGGAGTGTTAGCATTCTAAGCTCCACCCCACAGTTGCCTGGCAACAGCCAGGTATGCCCCTCCCACAGTTACCTGGCAACAGCCAGGTATGCCCCTCCTACAGTTACCTGCCAGGTATGCCCCTCCTGGCAACAGCCAGGTACGGCTGGTCCACTATAAAAGGGGATGCTTGCCCGTCTTCTCTCTCTTGTCTCTTATCCTCTTACTCTCTGTCTTAGTTAGGGTTTTACTGCTGTGAACAGACACCATGACCAATGCAAGTTTTATAAAAGACAACATTTAATTGAGGCTGGCTTACAGGCTCAGAGGTTCAGTCCATTGTCATCAAGGCAGAAACATGGCAGCATCCAGGCAGGCATGGTACAGGAGGAGCTGAGAGTTCTACATCTTCATCTGAAGGCTGCTAGTAGAAGACTGACTTCCAGGCGACTAGGGTGAAGGTCTTAGCCCCACACCCACAGTGACACACCTACTCCAACAAGGCCACACCTCCTAATAGTGCTACTCCCTGGGAAAAGCACATACAAACCATAACACTCTCTTACTCTGTCTTCTTTTTCCCCTTCTCTTGTCCTCTTGGGCTCTTCCTCTCCCCCCCCACCAACGTGGTCATGGCAGGCCTTTCCTTCTCTACTCTCTCCTTTTTTCTGCCTCTACTACCCTCTAATTCCCCTCCCCATGCCCTAAACAAACGCTATTCTATGCTATACCGTTGCTTGTGTAGTCCTTCAGTGGGGAGGGATGTCTCAGCATGGGTCCACTGAGGCACCCCCTCCCTCCACACACCCATAGAACATATTCTTACGCCGCTTTCTCTTTTTATGATGACAACATGGAGAGACACAGAAATGGGGGGAAATTCTGATAAAGGGCTTGACCAGGTATGGTGGAGAAGAACGTTTGTTGTAGATAAAAGGGAGACATAGCTAGAGGCAAGGACATCTGGAAGCCCAGAGGACTTGACCTTGACTGAGCTGGGCCATATAGAGAGGGGGGAGGGGAAAAGAGGAGGGGAGAGGCGGCAGAATGAGGTACAGGGGCCCCAAAGGCAAAGGAACAAAAGGTTCATGTCTTAGTTTTACTGCTGTGAACAGACACCATGACCACGGCAAGTCTTAAAAAGGACATTTCATTGGTGCTGGTTTAACAGGTTCAGAGGTTCAGTCCATAGTCATCAAGGGGGAAGCATGCAGGCAGAC
Organism: Apodemus agrarius; assembly: GCA_964023405.1. Lineage (NCBI taxonomy): Eukaryota > Metazoa > Chordata > Mammalia > Rodentia > Muridae > Apodemus > Apodemus agrarius. The sequence goes on from OZ030006.1 coordinate 60,356,491, forward strand.
ATGGTACAGGAGAAGCTGAGAGTTCTGCATCTTCATCTGAAGGGAGCCAGGAACAGACTGGGCATCCTCAGGCATCTAGGATGGAGATCTCCAAGCCCACCCCCACAGTGACACACTTCCTCCAACAAGTGCCACTAATAGTGCCACTCCCTGGGACGAGCATATGCAAACCATCACAGTTTGGGTAACCAAAATGGCTTGGATTACTTAGGGAAAAGCCTCATGGGGAAAGGCAGCCCAGGCCCTGGGCTGCTGAGTTTAGGGTAGAGGGCTGCGTGTGCCAGCCACACCCTGTAACAGATAGGGACTGAGGGATGCTTTGGTTTATTAAATAGTCCTCTTAGCTATTGTCTCAGGGGTTGAGGCTTAGCATGCCCCACTAGGCGCAGCTACGATTTGTTTTTCTGTTATTTGAAGCCAGCGTCCGCCTTAACTAGATAAAGGTCAATTCCAAAAACTGAGAGCAAAGTGAGAAGGACGGTTTCAGTGTGCTCGTCTACGGGGGTGGCCAGGGGGGTGGACGGGACAAGAGTGGATTCATCTTCGGCTCCTACATGGTAGATGATGATTCGCGCTCTACTTGAGGCAGATAGATTAGGCGCTAGCTGGCGGCTGCCGCAATCGCAATCTCTACTTGGATCCAGTTGTGCCAGACTCTGAAGATCTCTCTCCATCATGTCTCACGGGTCTGAGGACTACCCTTAACTAGGCTGCAGAGCACACTCGTGGGCTTTTGAAAAATGCAACATTTCCCCCCTTTCGTCTGCGAGTCGGCTGTGGCGGGGATTCCTGTGGGTTTTGTAAAGGCTCCCAGAAGAGTGAGTTGTTCACTTGACATGGAACCCGCTACCTCACCTCCACCCTAGTTTAGTAGGCCAGGGAGCCCCACGTCTGATTGTGCTAACACAATAGCCAGCGTCCTTGTGAGTTCACGCCAGCTTCGGTTCAAAAAGGCCTAGGTGTGCACCTCGCCCTCTTGTTTCCCGAGATGGCCGTCAGAGGGCGCTGCGGCTCCGCGAGTCGCTTCCGGGAATAGAGAGGGCGGGGCAGGGCGGGGTGGGGCGTAAACCGGAACTTGGCGGCGGGTTCCGCCCTCGCGCTGGGGAGGAGTCCCGGAGCAGAGCTGGAGCTGAAGCACCTTTCACACCCTCCTCGCCCTCCCCACCGACATCATGCTCCAGTTCCTGGTGAGTGGGGCCTCCGAGGATTGGGCCCCGCGGTCGCCTCGTCCTCCCGGGGCACTGGGTCGGCGGTGCACGGCTCTCCAGTCGGGGCTCGAGCCGGTCGTCGCCCCTCGGGTTTGCTCGCGCAGTTTTCCTCTGGCCTCCTCCTAAGTCCTTGGGTCTTTGCCTGGGTTTATATGCAGCCATTCAAGTTCCGAAAACTTTGGGGTGTCCGCGATACCGTATTACTGCGTTTTCAAAAACCACTTACTGTGAGCTCTTTGCATAATCCTCGTAGTAAGTTTGGTTGGAGAAGTCCTTAATGACTTGGCTCCTGTCCTCTCTCCGCGACCCCCCTTGGGCCCCTTCTATTATATACGGCTTTTTTGGGGCCCTAGAGTGCCTTTCACATGCCCATGCATTAATCAGCCACCTCACGAGGTCAGAGCGAGAGATCCACAGTCCCCTCCCTCTTCAGGCCATTACAGATCGCCCGCTGCGAGGAGTGAGTCAGACTGCCCTACGAGTAACTCCCCTACAAGTAACTCCCCCTCCCCACACCCTTTCAAGTCTCCTTTTTGAATTAACACGTTTTTCTGGCAAAAAAATCAAGCATTTCTAAAATAGCCTGTTGAGGATTCTAGGGAAATTTGCCAGTCAAATTTTCAGATGAAAGTTTTCAAACACTTCCAGATGAAAGTGTTTCGTCGTCTAATTCTAATAAAGCAGATATCCTCTTTCTTTCAGATGGTGAGTGGCTACCCGGTGCACCGAGAATGAGTTGCTTTTTAATCCCGTTAGCCTAAACAAGATTGTTTACATAAACTGCCCTATAAAGACTCAGTTGCCACTGGGAGTTTCTCTAGTGTCCTAACTAGGCCGTAGTAGTTTAGGAGGTTAGGAGTAATTAACAGTAATTTACTTATTAGGAATCACTTTTAAAAGCAGCATCAACCAGCTAGTGTAAGGTGACATGATTGACCCTTCCACTTCATCTGTTACTCATTGATAAGTAGGGAGAACATTAATTCAATATACACTTAACTTTTTAAGTGCTTTGCTGACTGAGTCTATTTGGTGCAGGACTAAACCGCTCCGTACTTAAATGGGTTTTGATTGGAAAATTCAAATTTTCAACTTTTAAAGAGAGATGCTGAAGCCATTAGATTCTTAGCTCAAAAGTAACTGATGTTCCTTCTCTTGCCATGGGTCTGTCTCCTCTCCATTGCTTTTGTGGATACGGATGTACAGAGGCCGAATCGACTTTCCTCTTGTGGAACTTGGTCAAACACTGTTAATTTCTGCGAATCGTGCCTTTTACATTAGCCATTTCAAGTGTTTTCTAATGTTTAAGAGTTTAGATTCTAGAGTCACGCTTAAATTTGTCCCCTACCCTTAATCTCAAGGTGTGTGTGTGTGTGTGTGTGTGTGTGTGTGTTGGGAGTGGGGGTTGGGCAGCTTATTTAAATTTTCTATGCTTCAGATTGCACTTTGTGAGGTTTCTGAGGGAGCCAATGCATTAAACACTTAAACATTAGCACTTGCTAACGGTTGAGATTCTGCTCTCTCTCTTCTGTAAGGTATCAGATACGGGAACAGGCCGCCCACGGACAGATGATAGGCGCCGGTTGGGTCTATGGAATGGTCCCAAGCTCTTCGCTTTGATGGTGCCGGGCAGCTGGATACTTTGTAACCTCTAAGATGTTACCTAAGTTGTTACCTAGGGGGGCTCTTAAACCTGCCTTTGTTTGCGTTGCTTGTGTGTTCCTTTTCCCTCTTACTAAAACGGATACCCGTCATCCCCATTTCCACACTGTGCTCCACAGCTTGCGCCTAGCTTGGCTGAAGTTCTTTTAAGGAACACTTAGATGGGAATTGGACTGTGAGCACTGCAGTGAGTGTCACGGCACCTGAACACTGCTACAGTTTCTGTCCCTCTTACCCCTGGGGCCCAGCAGCAGCTGCTAACTTAAATCGCCTCCTCCTAACCCACCCCCATTCAGCTTCTGGGGCCTGTGTACTGTGCTGTCTGGGTTCTGGCATGTGACAGCTCAGACTTGCGGAGTGAGGGTGACTGGCCTCTTGCAGAGGGCACCGTATCTGGGTGTAGCAGTTGGGAGGCTCACTCCCTGTCTCTAATCTTGTCGCTGGCTGCTTGCTTCTGCTCTTAGTTCCGGTGAACTGCTCAAGTCCTGAGCTGGCCGTGCTCCTTAAACTTACCCTTAGGGAGCAGACTCCTCCTCAAGCCAGCACCTTTCACATCGGCTTCCAGAACAGCCTCCAGCCCCTTCTGTGCTTCCAGATCCTCGATTCCGTCTCTCCTTTGCCTTTCTCTCAGCCGCTCCTCATCTGGATGGAGCATTCCTTCCTGCTTTCCCAGGCCTTTCCCCACACTTAACTCTCACATTTGAAGTGTTGACATAATCTTTGATTTCTTTCTTTTATTCGTTTTATCCATTAAAACTTTTACTGTTGATGGTATATGCCTGTCACATGTGTTCACTGGTTTATCGAGTCTTAGAATCATGTAATACAGTAGGCGCATCTTTGGCACAGCCAAGATTCTTAAATTACATTCATTTTATCTATCGATTACCGCGTATACCTCTCCTGGGGGATGGGGGGAGCATGCAGGTGTAGAGGGCTGACGACAGCTTCCAGGGTGGGTTCTCCTTCCCTCATATGGGTTCTGGGGATTGAACTCAAGTTGCCAGGCTTGGTGGCAAGGGTGTTACCCTGCTGAGCCATTTTCCAGGCCGGACCTGCTGTGTAGTCTGGAGTAGGATCTTTAATTGCTCTGTGCCTCAGTTTCCTCAGCATGAACCCGAGCAGTACCGGTGGTTGTTCCGTGTCTGCATGCTTGTGAGGATCAAGAACGAGTTAGAACATTACCTTTCATGTAGGCCGTCAGGTCTCTCACAAAGTCTTGCTCTGTTCAGAGTGTTCTTTCCTGTGTGCCTTGGAACTCAGGCTGTGAGCTAGCAGGGTTCTCTAGTCTGGCTGACACGCTGCCGCTTCTCCTCACTACAAAGGGTTTAGTTTGGGGATATAAAGGGGACTTAGTCAGTACACAGTGACGGACTTCATTTGCAGTCACCCCTGCGTTATGCTGGGCCCATCTGCCTGGTTAACTAACGGCGGATGGGACATCTTAGAAGATAGTTAGTTGCACAGGTGTGGCATGTGGACTGCTTCCCTTGCCGTCCCTGAACAGCGCAGCGGGATAGGCTGCCCCAGGCCTGCCTTTGCAGTAGGTCCTGTGAGTGGTCGAGAGGGTTAGAGTGTGCTGGGGGGATATGGGCGGGTCCCTGGGCAGCTGTATGGCCTGCTTGAATAGCTGCAGATGTTGGTGTGGGGTGTCCTGGAATGGGTCCCCTCATTGATTTCCAGTCGTCTCTTTTCACTTCATTACTGCTGCTGGTTATAAGACGATGGAATATTGTCTGCAGCTTCTTTTGGAGCAGGCAAGCCATTATACCTCTCCCAGAAAGATTTCACGTGCTCCTATTGAATATTGGCACATTTAGGAGTTACTGATAGTTCTTTTTTTCTTTTATTCTCTAAGCAATATTACTGAATGTAAAATGTAGCGTGTTTTTCTAGGAAGCATTGAAGGGCTTTAGCCCTGGCAAGGTTTTGCTTCAATGCACAAAATGTAGATTTTTTTTTTCTTCACTACTAAACATTTGGTGATAGTCTTCACTCTGAGTTTAAAAACTAAGACACAGAAATGGCAGTGTGTGTATGTGCCTCCTTGGAAGGCCTCTGATTTCTTCTTTTGAATCTGAATTTAAGATTACTGTTACCGTGGCTGGAGAGATGCCGCGGCTTTTTTTGTTGTTGTTGTTTTTTGTTTTTTCGAGACAGGGTTTCTCTGTGTAGTCCTGGCTGTCCTGGAACTTACTCTGTAGACCAGGCTGGCCTCCAACTCAGAAATCCGCCTGCCTCTGCCTCCCAAGGGCTGGGATTACAGGCGTGTGCCACCATGCCCAGTTAATGCCTCGGCTTTTGAGAGCACTCTCTGCTCGCTCTTCCAGAGGACCTGGGTTTGATTTGCCGTACACTGGTAGAGGCTCACAGCATCTGTCACTCCAGTCCTAGGGGATCTGGTGTTCTCTTTGGCCTCTGTGCACACTGCACGCATGTGGTGTTCGTTATACACGTGGGCAGAACACCGTACAGGTAAAAATAAGTAACATTTTAAAACATTTTATCAACTTAGCTTTTTATTAGGTCTCGTTAGTTAATGTAAAATTTTGAGTTGTAGATGCTTTTACCATAAGCCAAATGTCATTTTTAGGTTTCCTTTCAATGCTTGCTAGCATGGGCCTATATTTGCTTAATGATTTTTTTTTTTTAAAAGATTTTGTTATTTTAAGTGTGCTTGCACTCAGGGCGGAGGTGTTAGGTTCTTTGGTGAGTTGCAGTAGTCCTGAGCTGCCTGGTGTGGGTGCCAGGACCGAGCTCGTCCTCTGAGAGTAGCATGAGCTCTGAGGCGCTGGCTGAGCCATCCTCTCCAGCCACCATCCTACCCCCCCCCCCTATACATTCTTAAACCCTTATCAGTAACTTGGGCTTGGGTGTGTTATTTTTTGAAAATACAGTTTGATGAGTCACATTCAGACTTGTCAGCCACTTTGGGGTTCTGCCAGGAGCCATCCCAGATAAACATTGCGGTTTTTATTTGCTGGTCTGGAGACACAGCTTTCTGAAGGGAAGGGTCTGAGGGGATGACAGCTGCTCTGTACCTGTTACAGAGCTCTTCAGTGTGAGTGGATAAAGCACTGTTGACGATCTGTTTGTGTGTTAAAAAGGAGCACCTAGCGTCATTCAGATCTCTCATGTGTGCGCTTCCTTTTATTGGACTGGTTCTCTTTTGCTCCTCTGGAATTTCCATTCTTTCTAACAAAGTCCAGTTTGGAAGCCATGAAATTGTCTTTGGTTTCTTCTATTTCACCCCAGGTAGTTGAGATTACATTACCAAATTTTGTTTTTGTTTGTTTGTTTGTTTGCTTGCTTGTTTTTTTGTTTTTGTTTTTGTTTTTGCAATGAGACAAAGTTCACCCATTTAATGTATGTAATCTAGTGACTTTAGTGTGTCCTCAGAGATTGTGTACTGTCTCGTTTTATATATAAAAAGCTGTATGATATAAGGGGTCATTTATCATTCCCCTCTCCAACCTGGACAGCCAACAGTTGATTTTGTATCATTATGGAATTGCTGTTTTGAATATTTTTTGAAAAAGAATCATATAATATATGGTCTTTTCTGACTGCCCCTGACCACGCTGTCACGGCTTCTCTAGAGAGAGAGCGTGGAGCCGTGAGCGCTTCACTTCTCGCTGTGATGAGTGCGTGTTACTCAGCTCTCGGTTGTCTCTGCTCTTGGTTGTTAGGCGTGGCTAAGCCAGGAACACTGAGGTAGGCATTTTTGTGGGGGGTTCATGGTCCACCTTTGGGCGCATGCCCACGCTGGAGTTGTCACATCATGTCGCTGTGCGCGCAGCTCTCTGAGAAGTGGCTAGATGGTTTCCGGAGCAGCCACGCGCTGTAGGCCAGTGGAGGACAAAGACCTCCGCCCCACGTCTTGCCAACATTTGTTGTTCATTTTGTTTTGTTGTTTTTGAGTAAAGCCATCTTAGAGGGTGTGCCGTGGCCCCTCATGGTTTTGATTTTCGTTTCCTCAATGACTAACCGATGTCAAACATCTCGAGGCTTGTTGACTGTGTGTCTTTGGAGAAATCCACTCACAGTTTTTGCCCACTTTTTAAATTGAATTATGTTTCTCTCTCATTTAATTGTTAAAGATCTTTATTCTGGGTAAAAATGCCATCAGGTTATGATTTGCAAATAATTCTATTTTGTGGTTTGTCCTCTCTGACATTATTTGAAGGGCAAACATTTTTACATTTTTATTTCGTGAGTGTCTGTGTACATGACCATGCAGGGCAGACTGCTGGGCTGTGCGTGCAGGTATAGAGGTTTAGATTTACTTTTCTCGTCTGTTGACCTGTCGATCATCTCCTGAAGCACGCACGCTTCCCTACCTCCTGGGTGCTCTGTCAGTCTCCTGACCGAGTGACACTCCTCACACTGGACTCTGTGTCCTTTTCAGAACGTCTCATCGTAGATCTGGTAGTATTCCGAAACTGGAGCGGGGTTCTGCTTAGAGAGGCCGTGGGTTTTGTTTTGTGTTCTAAAATAACTGTTCCCTTTTCTGCCCCAGTGCTTGGTGACATTGCCAAAATAGAGTCATGCTAGATAGCTTGTGTTTCTTTTGAGACACACATAGTAGGAATTAGGAGTTCCGAGTCTGAGCTGGACCGTTCCAGTGTTAGGCTGTTCCAGAGATGAGGAAGCTCAGTAGAGCTGGAGCAGGTTGAGTGGCCGCCTGAAGGCAGTCCCTCCGACAGTCAGACTTGCGTGGCTGCTGCTTCTCACCGGTCCTCATCCCAGTTAGGATTAGCATCATCAAGGATTCTTTCCCTCTCCTTTTAAATTTTGTCTCAAATTTAATTATCTTTCTGTATTTCATCTACTAAAGTGAAAAAAAATGTAATTCTACTTTTAAAAACATCAGAAAATGGTTGCCGGGCTGGAAAGATGGCTCAGTGGTTAAGAGCACTGACTGCTCTTCTGAAGGTCCTGAGTTCAAATCCCAGCGCCCACATGGTGGCTCACAACCATCCATAATGAGATCTGATGCCCTCTTCTGGAGTGTCTGAAGACAGCTACAGTGTACTTGCAGATAATAAATAAATCTTTACAAAAAAAGAAAAAAAAAGAAAAAGGAAAATGGTTCCCAACTAGAAACTAGGTAGCTTCTTTTATGTTTCTTGCTAACAACCAACCAATTTAAAATTGCCTTTGGATTTAAAGGTTAAGTATAAGACAGACCCAATTGTATTTCTTGGGGTTTTTTTTTTTTTTTTTTTTTTTTTTTTTTTTTTTTGTTCTTTCTCCCTTTAGGGTTTAGTTTTACTATTTTTAGTGGTGGTGGTGGTGTTCATTGTGTTCACTGGCGTGCAGAAGCCGGCCGAGGACAGAGTAATGTGTTGATTCCTGGAGCTGGAGTCAGTTGTGAGCTGACTGGGTGGTGGGAACTGAACTCTGGCCCTGTGGTCCTCCCAAGTGTTTCCTGACTGCCGAGAGACATCTCCCCAGTGTCCCCATCTGGATCCTTGCCTCACCTGCATCTCGTTGGACGCTCAGAGAGGCTCTGCATGTGTGACTGATGGGGCAGTTAGTGCTCTTCTTTGATTTCTGTCTTAACTTCTCTATTGAGAAGCAACACCATTTAAATAAAATAATGGGGAAAAGGGGTAGATGCCGATTTGAATTTATTAAGTTAGAAATTAGCCCACAGTTGTAAGCTCTGAATTAAAACGTCGCTAGAGGAAATCAGAATTATCATTAAAATGCACAGCTGTGGAACTCCGGCCCATTTGTGTAAGGAGTGGTCTGCATTTTCAGGAGAACACTCACCCAATGGGATAAACATTTACAGTTCCCTAAAAATTGCTCCTGCCCCTTTTGTCACTGACTGGGAGTCACAGCCCTCCAGTGTCCTGCCCTTTGGTCCCCACCCTTGGCCTTGCGCTCTGCTCAGTGACTGCCAGTTTCCTGTTCTTTTCTGCCCTTGTGGATCTGAGTTCCTAAGTAACTCAAGCTGTCCGCTGCTTTTTAGGGCAAACCACTGGAGTTCCTTTGAAATAAGGAGAGACTAAACTCTGAGAGCCCCTTTATTTTCTAAGCTTTTTTGATTCAAATGGGTTTTTGTTGTTTTGAGACCAAGTCTTGTTGTGTGGGGGTGAGACTTTCGCTGTGTAGCTGGGACTCTCCGTCCCTGCCAAGGCTCCCGCTCCACCTCTGTATCCTGAATGCTGAGGGCAAGTGTGAGGCGCCACACCCAGCTCCGGGGGGCATTTGCAAGTGAAAGCCTTTTTTATCAGCTGGGTACAGGAGTAACAGCACCTACAACGAACAGTAACCAAATCAGAACACTGGCTTCCAGACCTCCATTCAGGACTTTATGGGGACCTTCAGGGGACAGGGAAACTTGCTCAAAGCCACTGTTTATTCTGTGTTGGTGCATGACATATGTGTGTGTGATTGTTTCATAGAAGAAAGAACATGAGTGTTCACCTGCCATGCGCTTCTTGGGAAGATGTAGCCTGTGATGGGCTTTGTCTGCAGTATAACTCTCCTGTTCTGTTCTTTCAGCTTGGATTTACTCTGGGCAACGTGGTTGGAATGTATCTGGCTCAGAACTATGACGTAAGTGGCTACATTCTCGTCTTTCTTGGCCTCCTGTAACCTCTTCATAGTTACTTTTCTCTCTCAAGTCACAGTCTGCCTACTGGCATGAATGAGGTCTGTAAACATGACTCCGTAATTTTATAGAAAACTTTACTGTTGTTTGAAAAAGTAACCGAACTCACAAAGGCACCTGTGTCTGCACATAATCCCAGCGAACTGGATGTGGACTTAGAGAGCGTGGCTGGTGGAAGGAAGCCGGTTTGGTAACGTGAGGCAATGCATCCACCTCGCTGCTGGTGGACGAGGGAGGAGGGGCGGGACACGGTGCCACAGCAGAGGAGCCCGAATGTGCTTCAGAGAGACACGCATTATATTTTCTTCTGTACCCAGGGACAGGGGCTTTATTGCTTTATTATTCCCTATAGATACACTTCTTTTAGCTGGTACTTGAGTGTGTATCTACAGGGAGAGCTGGGCCCGGCTTTCAGAGGGGGAATATAAATCTAGCGCTGATGGCTTATGTATATAGATGCAGGTGTGAGCCAAGGGAATTCCACTGGGTAGGTCTACAGGGGAAACCAAACCTTGGCAAAGCCCTTTGTCCTTAAGAGAATGGAAAGATGCTGGTTAGTCTTTCTAGTCTTTCTATCTATAGCTAAGTTATAATGTTCCTTTTTTTCTTTTTAAAGATGCCAAACCTGGCTAAAAAACTTGAAGAGATTAAAAAGGACCTGGAAGCCAAGAAGAAGCCCCCTAGTTCCTGATGCCCGCCTACTACTGCATTCTGGACGCACCAACTCCGTCCTGGGGGAGGGGCCTGCCTCCTTCGTAGCCACGTCCAAAGCTCTGTTCCTCTTTGGTCTCAGACCCTGTGTGTTGCTTCAGATCCAACTCGGGCCAGAAGTCCAGTCAGCTTTACGTTTCCAGCATCTCCCTGTCCCCGAATCTTCTGTCCAGCTGCTTCTGAGTCCTAAGACTGGAACTATGGTGCTAAGTTAGCAACCTCAGCCGTAACTATACTCACCTGGGCTTTGGGAGTCCTACCACCTGTTGTCAAGAAATGAGTGGATCTGGACAGCTGCTGTGGATTTACTGTCTAGCAGTGATAACAGCAGCTTGCTAGACAAACTAAATTTTGTTAAAGTAATTAAAATTAGTATCTGCGAGTCAGTTTCTGGTGAATTGATCCATTTATTACATATTGTTATCAAGGAGCTCCATGATTGACAATTTAACCAATAAATCATTTACTGGTCATTAACCAAGAAACTATTTTATGAATTCTGTAAAAAACTCGGGAAAATTTAAAGATGCAAAGTAGCTATTGTCTGAGTGCAGTTCAGTCTGTTTAGTCTGTGTTTTTCCTTAATGTTATATTTGGACTGAGTCTGCTGTCAAAGAACCATTCTTTATGCTGACTTTATGCTTCTTGTCTCTCCTTTCACTTTTGTTTTTACACAGTGTCATGAAGCCCACGCTCTGTAGTCAATGATAACGTTGAACCTCTGATCCTCCTGCCTCTGCCTCTCGGGTGCGGGGTCATAGGTGTGACCACCATGCCCAGCTGCCCTTCTTAAAGCTCTTTTTCTTTTTCTTTCATTTCCTTGTGTTTTGAGACAGGGCCTCACTATGTAGCCCCAGCTGGCCTGGAACTCACTATGTAGACCAGGCTGGCTCCATACTCACACAGATCCGTACGCCCTTTGCCCTGAGTGCTGGGGTTAAAGGCAGCGCCATCATGCTTGGCTTGCTTTTTTATTCTTAAAGGAGAGCATCCCCCGTCAGCACGCTAACCTTACCTCTTCCTTTGCTGTGTGCGATTCCACTGAATGGGTGTTTCGTAATTGAATGTGCTACTGATGAGTGCTTGGGTTGTTTAGCGGGTGTGGTCATAGCACTGAACCTGCTGTCCATATCTGCCCAGAGTAGAGCTGTAAGGTAACAACTCTCACAGTCTAGTCTGCTAAGAGACAGTGTCTTGCTTCAGAGGGCATGTGGGGCAGCTTCACTGACAACACCCTTTTGAAGATATATTTTAGCAGACAATCAGTTGCAAGGATTAGTTAGAGACACTTGTTTTCAGGAAGTGAAGGCAGTGATCCCATATGGGAGTCAGAACATGGTGTTGCTACTCAGAGATACATTCTATCCGTGTAAAGGTCATCCCTTTATGCCAGACCGAGGTTGGCTTCTTCCTAGCAGTGGGGAGTGGGCAAAGGTGTGTTCTTCTGAGACATTGTAACACCTACCTCATGGGGTTCCCTGAGGAAACAGTGAGCTGATGTTACTGTTAGACTGTGCTTTGTAAACTGTCCAATAAATAGTAGATACCAGTTGGAAAAGGCTGTCTGCCACACTACTTTCCTATTTCCCCAGTCACTTTGGAACTGATTCGTGAATCACTTACAGTGTGGTAGTATGGTCTGTGGTTAGTCTCTTGGATATTAATGAGAATACACAGTATCTGGGATCTGTTGTCCTCACATCACCTGGCTCACAAGACTTGACTGTGAATGACTAGGCCATTAGCAGAATGAAGGACAGCCTCAAAGAAGAGAGATGTGTCACCCTTAATGATACTCAGAATGCCGAATAGAGGCTTACTTAGCAAGCTGTTTGCAGAAAAGAACCATAGTGACAGCATCGTCGCACGTGCCTCGGAGACGATGGACTTGAGATTGTAGGAGGTTAGGTCTTTATATAATAAAGATTTATTTTTATAATCTTTATGTGTGTTTCTGCATGCGGGTATGTTTATGTGAGTGCAGATACCCTGCGGAGACAAGAGGGTCAGGTCCCATGGAGCTGGAGTTACAGATGGTTGTTGGCCACCTGATGGAGCTGCTGGGAACTGAACCCTGGTCTGGAGCACGAGCAGCAAATGCTGTTAACCACTGAGCCATCTCATCAGTCCCAAGGTCTATTTATATTATGTAGTCAAACTCTTGGGGACCAAGGATTTCCCTCAGAAGTGCCGATCTTTACCTTTACTGAGAGAATTGTTTCTATAAGGGGAGCCTTCTTAATTTTGGCTCTACTATAGAAATGGGTACACAGTTAATACGGGATAGGTACAGTTTGCTATTTAGGTACATTCTCCAGGTTTTTTTTTTTTTTTTTTGTTTTTTTTTGCTGTATTTATTTTCTGATCCGGGGCACATGCTAGGAGAGCACTTGTTCCCCTGCAGAGAGCCACATCCCCAGCCCTAGCTTTCTGTTCTGTAGCAGCGAAAGGTAGCTCAGTTCTTGGGCAAGTCATCTGCAGCTGACACAAATGTTGGAGGAGTCTGAAGGTAAGTTGTGGGGGACAGGGATTGGAACTTGGGCATGTGAGTGGGGTTGCATTTGTGATCATGGGAAGACCCATCACCAGGACATAACTCTCCTTCCCCATCTAAAAAAAGACCTGAAAATCCTGGGGATATGATTTAAGAAAACTTTGCCCTGGGTGACAATAGGAGGAGAGTCACTAAAAATACTCCAGCAACGTCCATGATGCGTGAAGTAGAAAACTTTAGGATTGTTCTATCACACTCCCCGCCTCCCCCAGACAGGGTTTCTCTGTGCAGCCTTGGCTGTTCGGCCCCAGGCCAGTCTCAAAATTTGCCTGCCTCTGCCTCCCAAATGCTGGAATTAAAGGTATGTACCACCATTGCCTGGCATGATTGTTGAAAATGTAATAACTACATTAAATTTGAAAGATATATCCTTTTTTAAAAATGATTCCCTTTTTTAAAAAAATTTTTTTAAATGTGTACTGGTGTTTTGCTTGTGTGTCTGTGTCAGGGTGTCAGATACCCTGGAACTGGAGTTAAGGACAGTTATAAATTGCCATGTGGTAGCTGGAAATTGAACTAGGGTCCTCTGGAAGAACAGCCAGTGCCTTCTTTCCAGCCCTGAAAGACATCTCCTCAAACTGTAAACCTAGAGAAAAAACACCTACTGTTTAATATTCTCAAAGAGTGACATTTCGTGAATCGTGACTACGGCATCTTTAAACTTCTGAGTTGGTGTTTTATGGAGTTAGGCAGATATCTCCTTCTGGTGTAGAGGAGAACTCTGGTTTTTTTTTTTTTTTCTGATTTACTCAGTTTTCATTCCCACAGCTACACAGAGAAGTAGGATGCATGATTTTTCCCCTCTTCTGTCCTGCTGGCCAGGAACACACATCCACATGGGTAATGTTTTCATTTCCACTGAGCAGTTCACTCCCTGGATACCGCGCTGGTGTTTGTTTTCTGTTGAGGTCTCCCACATTATAAATGTTACTTTAAATCTCCTCCTTGTGAAAGAACACTCTACTGTACTGTAGCAAATGAAGCCTTTCTTAAGCTCCCAGTCCTGACGAATATGAATGAGTTCTTTTTTTCCTGTCTTAGGGCATTGCCTTATGGAAAGGAACTTAGCAGTTGAGGGGAAGAGATTTTAAGAGCTCCCTTGTTCTTTATAGGGAGTTTGTGGTACTTAGAATTTCAGGAGTTCAATATATTCTTATTCCTAAGTCTGGTTGCAACAAGAACTGAGGAAAGTTTTATAGAGAGAGCCCAGGGTGGGGCATTGCCTGAATCATTGCCACAGTGACCGGACAGTGTGGAAAGGTGTGGTGAGCTGTGTCACCTCTCATGTGCAAATGCATAGGACTGGGACAGAAAGTGCAGTGTCAACACAGTGTTCACTTGGTGAACTTAGAGCCTTTCAGTCCCTTTGCGTCTAAGTGGTTCAAGCGTCTTGCAGTAGTGAGGGTCATTCTAATGTTCAGCAGTGCTTTTGCCAGCGGTAGAGTCTGCGTGTGAAACCCACTGTGTTCTCTCTGATATTCACCAGGGATTGGCTCCAGGTCTCCAGAGTTAGCAAGCTCTGAGATGCTCAGGTCCCTTAGGGGCAGTGGTGTGCATCTGCTCGGAGCCAACACATACCCTCTGTGGAAGGAAAAGTAGCAATTCTTAAAAACCTAGGTGATGGCCGGGCAGTGGTGGCGCACGCCTTTGATCCCAGCACTTGGGAAGCAGAGGCAGGCGGATTTCTGAGTTCGAGGCCAGCCTGGTTGGTCTACAGAGTAAGTTCCAGGACAGCCAGGGCTACATAGAGAAAAAAAAAAGAAAAAAAAAAAAAGACTTCACGTACGCAGGAGATCCTATGCGTGCTTACTGTTGCTATGTTGTATGTTCTGTTCTGCTGCTGTGACGAAACACTCTGATCAGAAGCGGCTTGAGGAGCAAAGAGTTTATCCTGCTTACATGTTACAGTCCATCAAGGGAAGCCAGGGCTCTACACAGGAACCTAGAGGCAGAAACTGAAGCAGAATGCTGCTTACTGGCTAACTTCCTCTGGCTTGCTCAGGTGCCCTAAACGGTCTAGGTCCACCTGCCTAGGGATAGCACAGCCTACTGTGGGTTGGGCCCTTTTTATATCAATTAGCAATTAAATTACCTCATAGATATGCCCAAGGGCCAATTTAATGGGGACAGTTCTTCAGTTGAGGTTCCCTCTTTCCAGATGTGTCAAGTTGACAACTGTAGGTAATTTGGATATGGATGCCTTAACAGGATTTCAAAGGCAGCTTTGAGCAAATTTGATATGTAACTTACAAGAATAAGATATAGCCTTACTTAATATCCTCAGCTCTGTTTCATCATCGGGAAGATAAGCTGGTGTAAGATGATTGCCTTTTCACAAATTCTGTGTGATACTAGAAAGTGAAACCTGAATCCAACTGAGCCACGGGCTAGAATTGAACAGCTAGAGGTTAACCCCTTCTGTTCCATCCTGTTCGGCCTGAGTCTGGGTTGGGTAAGAAGGTGCTTTTCTTGAGCACAGCCAGGTCAGACAGTGATGGTGGACAGTCTGGCCAATGGAGACCCAGGCAGTAGCTGCCTTGGGATGTGCCATGACTTTCCCTGAGAAAGACTCAGATCTCTGAAGGTGACCGGAAATTAATTCCAAGTACTCCTCCTTGAGCCAAATGTTCTTTCTTTTCTTACCCCCTCGACTCCCTAAATCACATTACCTATGCTTGTTTTATCACCTAGGGCGAAGTCTTAGAGTTCTAAG
This sequence comes from Apodemus agrarius, assembly GCA_964023405.1. Taxonomy (NCBI): domain Eukaryota; kingdom Metazoa; phylum Chordata; class Mammalia; order Rodentia; family Muridae; genus Apodemus; species Apodemus agrarius. The sequence goes on from OZ030006.1 coordinate 60,371,964, forward strand.
ACTTATGACTCTTAGAGTCTAAGAGTTATGGTTCAGAACTGTGATAAGCCATCCCGCCAATAGGAGGAACACCCTGACTCAAAACATTTTAACGCAGACTGCCCATCGCTTTCAAGTCAGCTATATTGTTGGCATCGTGTATGGGCTTGTGGCGTGTTCCCTGTTGTGATTGGCCAGATCCTGGCTGTGCTAATTAGGCAGAAGGAGTCATATTCCTGGTTAAACCTGGTTGATCACATTCTGAGGAGCATGGGAGGAACTACAGCTCACACTCCCGGGAGGCCAACGATGTGACTTAACAGATAAACTGTCCCAAGAAGACTATATGCCTGGCATAAAACCTATATATGTAGTAGTAATGTTAACAGTTACAACAATGGAGTAACTGCAGAGGTCTCCTCTTTTCTAAGATACATTTAGTTAGCAACTGATAGTGACTTCAGAAGCGCAGGATGGCAGCAAACACAATAGAGATGGGCATCTAGCCACCCATTTTTATCTGATGGGGAAAATGACATGGTCCTCAGGAGGAAGGAGGAGGCCTCACCCTGCAGCAGTCATCAGAGACATTTATTGAGTAGTTAAAGTTTAATACATTATAAAGAACCCAAGGCACATCTCCCCCTCAAAGGCCTCGCAGATGCACAGAACTGGTAAGACCTTTGGTGCCACTTAGAACTTGATATTCTCAGAAACAAGCTAGTTATTAAATGGAGAAGTAAGTGTAACATCAATAATACTGTGGTCTTAATTGTAGCTTTGGTCTTCCTAATGAGACAGGTATGAACCCTTCCCCCCCCCCCCCTCACCACACTCACGAGGCAGTTGAATCTCCTGTTAATTACAGTGCATAGAGAAGCTGGTTTCAGGATAGACTGTTTGTTTCCATCTCTTTCCTTTGGCAGAATCGGGCCAGCCTCTTTCTGAAGGAGAATATTATTTCTTTATAGGAATTCGGTGCCGAGGTAGGGGAACCACTGAAGAGAGACTTAAGGCAAATAAGACTGACCAAAGCCCAGATTGCCACAGGAGGACCTCCTAAGCCTTAGGATCCGAGGTTACCTTTTCTAGAGATAGGATGGACATGTTTGACAACATAGGTAAGTCTCCCCTCCCAGAAGAGAGGTCACAGGTCTCATGGTCCGCACAGGCAGGGTGCTCTGGCTATCTCTGATTCCTCGGAAGGTTGGACAGGGAACACAAAACCTAGTGAGGCCAGTCAGTCTGTGAGGCTTCCCCTCAGGGCACCAAGGCTCGCAGTGTGTCTGGTCTTCAAAAGGAGTTAGGGCTGGACACAGGAAGAGAGAGCAGCCGTAGGCTTTCTTGACTGTTGGTGGTAAGGGAAGGGAGGGAGACACCGCCAACTCGCCTGGCAGCCAGTGGAGGAATCTGGTGGCGGGAACCTCCTCCATATGGGTCTGGGTGTGTGCTCCTGGTGGTTTTCTTTGCCCGTGGCTCAGCTCTGGCTGTGCTAGGTGACTGTCCGCCCGTGTTAAGTCTGATCAGTGATGTTGCTGATCTTAGCCCAGGCTGGGAAAGTGTCCAAGTGGAAGAGGCTAACTCCCCAAGTATTGATGGCCACCATCACTATCACCAGGCCAATGACGTTGACCCCCAGGCCAGCTTTCACCTGCAGGACACAAGCCAGAAACCCTCTGTCATCCTGAG